>JXOV01005507.1:0-11724 GCA_001014945.1 Clogmia albipunctata
GAAACACCCCCTATGCCATTTTGTCCGTATACGCCATTTTGTACATATTTCCCCTACTAAAATGTCATCTATTATAAAATTCAGATCAGTGTCGAAAGACTAACCCTTTGATACAAAAGCCCATGAAATGACTGTAAGTTTTTAAATAAATTCACTTAAGTTGAAGTACGGAATGTAAATACGATTATATCTACAGATTGCACAAAAGTGGCAATACATGACAAACGGAAAAACAAAAAACATGATTGCGAGATGAAAATGCACAATTTTTAAATTGAATTTTTAATTAGATTTCAAGGGTGATTTATTTTAAAATACAGTTCTTGAATAAAATGGTCGATAAGTACCATCATAACTTATTTAAACACCAGTATTTTAAAAGAATATAATGTTTAATAATGCATCACTTATTGTATCAATAACTTTTATTGATTATTTATTTGTATTGATTTTTTAAAGCTTTTATTAAATGCTAAATTAATAATAGATCAGTTGAAATTCTGTATCCACTAAATATTCAACAATTTGAAAACCCTCTTTTTCGATAATAATTGCTATAACGAAATATAATATTTAAAATTAGAAGCTATAAAAAGAATAATTGACTGAAAAGTTTTCAATACCAAAATTGAGAATTGATTTTCTCTTCAAAGGATATTGTCCTATTGAAATTATATATAAACGCCTTTTTAAGGGATACAAATAAATCACAGTATTATTTGGCGCGTTGAAAACGTGTCAATCAGTGATGAGAGAACTGGCGAAGGGTATCAAATCGCGAGCTCATTACAATGGATACGAGTCACTTGACATGTGATCCGGCAACGTGAGTCCTTTGTTTTTATCTGACAGAGTCGATATCTGTTTTTGGCACTTTTATTCTCGCACAAATCCCGTTCCTGAGCATTTGGCGCGAGCACACCAAACTGTTGCCGCGCGCGCGATTCCAGCGAAAACAATTGGATCTGATTTGCAATTGGATGAATGGTGGGAGATAGTGGCTCTATCCATGTATTATTATCAAGGCTATTGGATTTTGCACTCAATTCAATACAATTTCGCAAACATAAATGTATCGGCAGATAAATCGACAACATGTAGCGAAAATATGAGATGTAGAGGGGAAATCCAATTACACTTTTCCAACTTTGAATGGGGGATGAATTTTATTTTATTTAAACCACGGCAAATTCAATTTTTACCACCCCACCACACACACACACCGACCAAATTCAACCCTCGTCCGCATTAGCAATAGACATGAGGTATAAAAAGGACCAAGATGAAACAAGTATTATATAGATGTGTCGTAAGAAACCAAGTTCCTGAATGATTTATATAAAGTGCGCAATTCAAATATTATAGAAAGCATTTTATAGCTATATTCTTTGTTCAAAATAACATTTTTAATAGGGTTAAAAAGGTAAGAAATACCCCTCTGTAATCTTTCAAAATTCAAACTCATCTTAAATAGTGAAAAATACGAGTACATCATATAAAGTTTTAATCAAATTACATTGAAATAGTTCGTTAATTAGAGAACTACTATTTCCTAACAACTAATCGCATTTCCATAAAATCACTTCAAATTATCACTATAAAGTAAAAGTTTTAACTAATTAGTTCCTAGTATTTTACCTTGAGTAAAACTGCTCATAATTAGTAGTTTAAAGTAAAATGCTTTCAGGTAAATCCTGATAACGATCAAAAAGATTACTCATCATTAATACACTACATAATATATTATTATGTAGTAATCATTTTTAATAGAAATGAGTATAATTGTTGTTGCTTTCCTATAATCTAACTACAAATTATTAGAGGTTATTCAGAAATTGATGATATCTTATCTATCCAACCAATAATATTACACCAATTGGTAGTTTTTAATAATATATTTAAAAAAAATTAAATTTAAATCATATTCGATAACATCTGTCTAAATAATATTTTAGATAATATTTAAAAAACTAAATTTACTTTTGAGAATAAATCAAGTGATTAACACTTATTAAACAGAAACGATATATGATTTTCGTAAATACTTCAGATAGTAAAATTATTATTAAATCAGAAAACAAATATATTGTGACCAAGCAACTCCAATGATAGTATTTTTGTGAGGTATACATACTGACTATTCGATACTCCGTTTTCTCCAGCAAAGGCTGGCGGCGGACATCGCGGATTGAGCGCTGATTATATTATAATTCTCTAATCTTTTCCTTGCCGCAAATAAATCATTATTAACTGTCAACTCCCGGTTTAATTTAGACGAACACACACAGAACTTTCGACTGATTGATTAAAACCTATTTCAGAAACCATTTGTGATTTCCGATCGATGTGATCGAGAAAATCGGCTACAAAAAAGGTAACCTATTAGGTGAAAATTCTTTTCCGTAAGTATACAGTATACTTATTTATATACCAACAGTCACACTTAATTGCTGAAAACGAAATGTCCAGCCTGTAACACTTATTAAACACATTTATACAATTTGTTCGTATTTTGGTTTCAAAATCAGGAAACCATTAGCAGTCCTCTATTATTTGAAATAAAATTTATACTGGTAAAAAATTAAATAAATGGATAGATAATAATTTATTCAGGTACAAAATATTGATTTCATTAATTATTGATATTGACCTAAGTGGTTTAGCCAACATAGTTTAAGAATTTTAATTTTTGTATAACTGTTATTTAAGGTTATTTTAATATAAAGTTCTGTTATAATTATTTGCATTTGATGAATTAGCCGAAAAATTGATCAATTCAACTATAGTATTTTAAATTAAATTACAATCGACTCTCGATAATTCAAACCTTCGATTATTCGAATCTCTCATGAATACGAACCTGTCACTAGGTTCCATCAAAATCTCTTGACTTTCGAACTATATTCATACAATTTTGTACTCTGGGTAATTCGAATTCATAGGCGTTTACTACTCGACAATTCGAAGTTGCAAATTTGTTCTTGCTGAATATCAGGTACCTTTTAGAAAACTTACTGAGCAGTCTGAGGAGCAGCAATGGAACTGTATGATCTCGATTACTCGAAGTATTTTAAGGGTCCCTTGGAGGTTCGAATTGTCATGAGTCGACTGTACCCATTCTTATTAAAATATTTTTAGTTTAAAGAAATATGAATTTTTTGGAATTTATCTTATTAAACCATTTAGTACAAGAAACAGTGATATCCATATTATATTCTGTTTTAAAATAGTAACTTTAATTTTCTCGTAAAGAAACGTTTAATTGAATCTTTGGAAAAAATATTAATTCCTATTCCTTGAGAAATTATGTAATATCCAATTTTGCAATTCCATTTATTCTGTTGAGATCCGAAATATTCGACACCTTATGTTAAAAATTGTAAAATATTTCTCATTATAAAATTTTTCAAGATTTACAGATAACTGAAAAAAGTTAGTTTAACTTTCTTTTAAATAGATAAGTGTGTGTTGAATATTTTTCAACAAAAAGTGCCTTAAAATTATATCAATTTTAATTTCCATCCACATGCAATGGAAAAATAGTTTATTCCTCCTAATTAAACATTAATCATATTCTTAGAAAAGAGTATTAATCACGTAATAACGAAAATCTTCAGTAGCAATTCACAAGATTCTCTTAAAGCCTCAAAAACCAATTTCTCCCAAAGTCACCTAATAAATTCCAATATTATATACACAGAAATTCCATTGGGGCATCGTTTTGGTGCGAAAAAATGTGGAAATGTCGACGGAAAAAAAGAAAGTTTGATTCAATTGAACATTGGGTGCAAGAATTGGAAGGAAAAGCCCTATTCACGAGCATATAAAGGCGCTCTGATTACAATAAAGATGAAGATAACAATAATAATAACACCAACATCCCGTTGATTTCCCGTTTTCGGGGAGAGAGGGACGAGGAGCAGAAGAGAAGACAGACAGAGGCAAATAAAATTGTTTTTATCGTCTCGGTGTTTCCACCGTTGAGCCTCCCTTTTTCCCCATTCCCTATTTCCATCCCTTGATTTCAGCCACCCCAAAAACTAACTGTTGCACATCCATAATAGTCGTGCTTTATTTGCAATATGGAACACGATAATTCGCACATAAATTGGCCGTTTTTTTCTGTATCCAGCCTTAAGCACACACCAACACGATAACTTTTCATGTGATGAGAGATTCCACCTCATTTCATGGTCACTGGAGCTCTCTTGGTTCACTGATTCAATTGGAAATTTGCAACAAACCCGATTATAAACTCGTCACTAATTTTGCAAAGTGCAAAGTTGATAATCTTTTCACTAGGTCAATTTTAAGATCATAATTCACTTATTCATAATCAAATTATCACTCGCGCTTTTCCCTCATTTTCAATTTTCTAAGCTTTATTTTCCCAAAAAAAAACTCACTACACAACAAAACACTCCACAAAAGCCACTCCACGAAGCGACCAAGGGCTAGGTCCAGAACGGGATCGGATCAACGGAAAACTGAACCGTTTTTCATGGAAAATTTATACAAACATTATTTGCGAGAAAGTTTCTCACAACAACAAGTGTTTTTCTCCCTCTCTTTGAAATTATATATAGATAAATATGAAATATTCTTTTTTTGCTGTAAAGGACTAACTTTTGTCGTCCTCGTCGTCGTTCAGCGAAAGCTCGCTCCTCTCCCAGGCTCTGTGCCGTTGTACATAATAATGTTGCTTAATTTTTAATGTAAATACGATTCAATTTATTGGAGGAGTGAGAATTGGAGACTGTTGCTTATGTAAAAAGGGAAACACTTAAAGTTGTGTCAAGTATTTCTCGATTTTTGCTACGGCAGACAAAAAAGCCAGAAATTCTAAGAGGGGACTTTAAAGTTTGTGATTATTAAAACTTTGTACTCTAAAAGGAAACAGAAAAAATAAATACACAGAAATATCCAGCCAAGTTTGTTGCATTCAAATATAAGGAGTTCAATTCAAACGCCCGGATCTACATAAGTAATCCTCAAGTCATATGTTGTTACCCCATTTCATGTTTACTAATGGGTGGTTCAAAGACTTTAATAACTGTAAAATACATTCTTTATCAAGAAAAAATCAAATAACATATATACTACATTCTAAAATATCTTCAAAGTATCTTAAAATATAAAATTAATTCATTCAAATAATAATATTTATTATAGACCTGAGTTTTAAGTAATGCCTATAGACAGTGTTTTATAGAAGACTTAGTCTTTTTTTATTTCTAATGAGATTAATTGCAATTAGAGCGTCATTCTTATTTTTTATGTTTCAATGTACAAAATACTGCCCTAGTGTGCGGTGCCGAATGGCGGGCCTAATAAACACTTTTATCCTATCCCTTCATTAAACATAAAAATAATTTTAACTACTACTATATATTTCTATAGCAATAGAGACAGTAATTGTGATAAAAAGGGAAAGCTAGGGCGATACGAGGAGGGCGTATGACTGTCCACCATACACCTGTTGATACATTATCGTGCACCGTTAAAATAATCTTATTCATGTATTCATATATGAATAATGGCTATAATCCCCAAGCGGTTTCTGCGCCCAACCTAGCAATACCAAAACCAATATACAAAATATTGTCGTTTTATTATAATATTGTATAGAGTAAATTTGGGAAGGATGCCATT
This sequence comes from Clogmia albipunctata, assembly GCA_001014945.1. Lineage (NCBI taxonomy): Eukaryota > Metazoa > Arthropoda > Insecta > Diptera > Psychodidae > Clogmia > Clogmia albipunctata. Next base: position 5,653 of record JXOV01005507.1, read on the forward strand.
CTTTTTGAAAAAATGGCTGTAAATAGTAAAATAAAACGTCTAGTAAATTTGATTGCTTTAAACATTGAAGTCCTATTAATATCGCTTATAATGAAATCAATACATTTTGGTTAGTGCTGAAATTTCTAATATTTTGACATTTTTTCAAAAAAGTTGAGAGAGGTGGTAATCAAGTCCTTTTAAGTGAATTACATTAGTTTTTTTGTAGTAGAATTCCATATCACAACAGAATAAAGAAAATGATTATTTTACTCAATTTTGCCTTATACTTGTTCCATATGATAAATTTGCGAAAATTTTGGATTAGATTCATAGTGCTTAGGATTCTGAACCAGTCGTATAATGACAAAATGATGTATAGACGACTTCTAGGGAATTTCTTGATCTTTAAAATAACATGGTTTGGCTTAAATACGTCGTTTGTAAGCTGCGGCGTATAATATACTAAAAACCCTACGTCAGAAAATATTGTCCGAGATTGTGACTTTACTATCTATTCAATGTTAATACTAGTATCATAAGAATCATAAAGAGGACAGTTTTCGATAGTCATCATTACTTTATCAGAATTCCAAAATTTTGTATACTATTTTCTCATTTTTCGAAATCAGGGCTTTAGACTTTCAAAGAGAGCTACTGCCTACTATGGCATAGCGACCCAGTTTTTTGGAATTCTTGAAATATTTCGGAATTTCGCGAAACCTATCAAAGTATTTGCAATTATTTTTGACTAACAATTGTGATCTGTAAAGAGTAATATTATGTGTTAATTTGAATCCAGAAATATAAGGAATAGTGGATGAGTATATAGCCTTAACTCACGCTGTATATATTAAAGCGAGAATTTTATTAAAAAACTATTTGAGTTCTCCTTGATGTAAATATTTATTTAATTTTATATTTTGAAACAGTAAAAATATACACACTTTCAGCACATAAAAAAACTACACCCTGTTGCATCTGGTTGGAGAAACAGGACCATGAAATGTCACTATTACAATGTTTGTCTGGGTGTTGGTGTCTCGCGCGTAAGACATTCAATTTATTTGATCCAGAGGAGCGGAGAATGGCAAGGAAAGCCCATGCTGATTTTCAGACAATTTCATTTCACTATCATCATTCCTCTCCACCACCACGCCGAGATGATGTCGTTGTCTCTTCGTCTCTGGGCTTTGGTCTTGGCTCACATCCCAAACATATGTACAGAATTGTTTTCATTATAATTGTACATCGCCATAGTTGGCTGCCGTTTCTCAATCGATATTGCCAAGATATAAAACCATTTCCCTCCTATCCATGCCGAGTCCTATTTGATCTGAATTTAATTAGAAAGACTATTCCTTGGGTCTTATTTTCGGTTTTCTTCCCCTTCTCCACACTTATTATTTTTCTTCGTTAATTTACATCTATATATGTCTGTTTTTCGGAAGAATATTGCGCGTAATAATCACTAGGCATATGTTGGTTATTGGCGATGAGATAGCGAGAGAGGGTGTGAGATCTCAAGTAAGTAATTGGCAGCCGAGCAATTCGCAGAAGAGCATTTGTAATTAATTAAAACCTAATTTAGCGACTCATTTTATCGCCGTAATAATCGTCAATTCGGTTATGCTTAATCTGTTGCTTTATGTCGCCAAAACCGTGTACATATCTGTTGATTTGATTGCCACCTTTTGGTCGTAAAACGGGAGCCAGCCCTCGACACCTCCCTCCCTCCACCGCGCATTTTATGGCATTTTTCTGTAAAATACTTGAAATATCTGGGAGAACGATTTGTTGAGTCTGGTAATTTTGGGCTTCATATTTTTACGTGTACTCAAATTCATAGAAAAGCTCTGTATTGAACTTAATACCTATAATCCGGTTGGACTTGTATCAATTGGCGAATAAACCTTCAAATTAATATTCGCACATGCGCCCCATTTTATGTACTAAAGTTCAACAGAAGTTTCAACAGATGTGTAAATACTTGTGGAGGAGCTTTTTCTCCACATTTCAGCTCTCAGACTCTGAGAGAGAAATGGAAATCTCTCTTTTGAGGAGCTGCTCTCAATCGTCTCGATTCGCAACAGGTTTCAGAGCTTTCAGCTGTCGTGCCGTTGGATTTTGTAAATAAAGAGGGGTGGTGGTACTTTTGGCGCACCCCACCAGGTCCTTGCATCTCCTCTGCTTTTGCTGCTGCTGATTCTCGAAAACACCTCTCGAAAAATCCGCCACACTTATTTATTTACAGCCACACCAGTCCCAGGTTTCATTGCTCCGGAAAGCTGAGTATTATATCCAACCCGACACACACACTTGTACACAGGAGGAATGAAATCAGGTTTTATATGTTATTGCTTTGGAATACAATTTATTTTGTCTGAGGCTGTCACGAAGGCTGAATAGAAGAGCTTTGCAACAGAGCTAAAGGGGTTTTGCCAATGTGGAGAAAGAGAGACCCAGAAATGGATTATTTATAACAATTCATATTGCAAATGAAAAATAAATAATACGCTTCTTATGAGGGAAAAGGAGGTTTTACACAATGTATGTAAAATACGCATCATTTTAATACGAGAGCTTAGCGCGAAAGTGACTTTAAATCCCAAATACGGATTAAGATGGCTGATGATACCTTGTGTATCTCTCCCATCCACCTGCTGCTGCTCTGTCAAGGTTAATTCGATTTGGTTGTAGACACTCCTCGGAATCAGATCCAAGTCAGATAAATCGATGAATGGGCTCCAGCTTATCTCAAGAGCCATAATTTCAAGGAACGATAAAATCCTTCTCCTTTTTATTATTTGCTAAATAAAGAATGGAACCAATTTCATTACTTTTTTCTACCATTAATCAATAATCTGGTCGTTGTTTCGATTGCCCTGTAAAATTATTGTTCAGCTTTGAGCAACCCATTTTAAAATAGACCGGAGAATTTAATTGGGTTACTCTTTGGCACCCAGGGACAATGCCATTGACGTCAACAGGGCAGCAAATAAAAATTGCATTTCAAAATTACATTCACCAAATCCCTGAACAGAGCCACAAAGTTACCTTCTCCTGTTTATAACGAAATCAACCAGTAAAACTGAAAACCAAATATTTTTGTTAAAAAATGGTTATTTTTGTTTGAAGCACTTCAATTTTTAAATAATTTATAAGGTGTTTTTAGTATTTTAGTTTTTAGGTTTTAATAAATACTTGATGATTGATAGATATATGAACAAATAACATAGGACAAATATTAAAAAGGCGAATAAATGCTTCTGTAAAAATGAAACACAATTTTTTTAAATAATAATAATAATGATTTTCATTTTTGTTTAAAGAGTCCTTAAAAATTTTAAAGTAATAAATTACTTAAAATATCTAACTAATTAATAATAAATGATAATATAAATAAACCCAAATATAGTGTAAAAAAATAATTATAAAATTAGTTTCATTAATTATATGATTAATTTACAACAAATCACTCCTCTAAAGTGCCCTAGTGAGCGGTGCTGAACAACGGCTCTAATAAACACCTTTATCCTTTGCCGTCCTAATCCTTCTCAAGATCATTTAAAGGACTCAATTAATTGTAATGCTTTATCTATAGCAACAATTTGGTTAGTGACGGAAATTGTAGTTGGAAGAGCTACGGCGACATACGAGGACAGTGTATGGCTAACCACCATAAAATTATCTTATTTATATGAATAATCCCGGGCTCTGCGCCTAACCTACCAATTATTTGACTGTTGAAATGCTTTGATTATTAAAAATTTGAATTATTTGTACAATATTGACAAAAATAAACTGATTATCTACAGACAGGTTTGTCTCCCTGCCTAAATATAACGAAGTTTTTTTTACAAAAGTATTATGCGATCATTGAGCCAAATATTTTTAAGAACATTTTTAAATATAGTGAAAAAATTATTATCTTGCTAAGGTGTAAGGTCTGTTTTCAATTCGAAAACGATGTAAAAATTTTTTGAATTTAAAAAATTCTTTTTTTAATTAAAATAACTGATTTTACACCTTTGTAATACAAATAAAATATTTTAACAATCAAAGACAAAAGGATAGCATTGTTATATCAAAAACAATAATTTGCAATATCCATACCATCTTAAATTTGAAATTCAAATATAAATTCTAGACTCAAACCAAAAACGTTGAATGAAAGCTCCACCAAGCTCATATGTTGTATCAAAAACTTTAGTACTAATATCAACACACACATACAAAAGCTCTTTTGAAATGTCCTGGCAACAGCTTTAATGATATAAAATATCTTTAACTTTCGAAAGCTTTCAAGTTGCAATATTTGACTTAGTAAGCTTTTAAGTTACTTTTTTTATAAATGTTACTGAATCAACGTTAATTTTCCAATAAATTTTCTCTTTTTAAATATTTCCTTAACGTAGGAAAATTGTACTTACCTTTAAATTAATCTTCCTTGCAGACCTTTTCTCTTCCCACAGATCGAATTCAGCCCACTCCTTTCCGCGTCGTCGAACCTTAAAATGACAATTTTAATTTTTATTCCATATAATTGCCTATTTGCCTGTCTCACCTGGTAATATCGATAGACAACAATCGTCATGGCGACCAGCAAAGCTAAACCTGTTCCAGCCGCGGCTCCAAGAACGGCAGAGCTGACCAGCACCATTGCGGAATCTTGGCCAGGTTTGTCTGAATAATTGACTAGAAATGAAAATTGTTTTGATTAAATAAAAAGCTTTTTAAATAAAATAAGCAATTTAAAAATTCATATTCGTACTTTTCGAATAATTAAAGATAAATTGTATTTTTAATTTTCAAAAAAATATATTGATTTATTTTAAATAGACACTGTTCTATACAAAATAAATATGTCCTAATAATATTCACAGATTGAACATTATGAATCTAATCCAAAATTTCAGCAAAATATCATATGGAACAAGTATAAGGCTTGAGCAAAACAATCATTTCCTTTAGTGTGCTGAGGATTCCGAACTAGTCATCCAATGTCAAAACGATGTATGGACGATGTGTAGAGAATTTATTGATCTCAAACATGGTATCCTTCGGGTTAAATACGTGGAGCAGTTTGTAAGCTACGGCGTGTAATATCCTAAAATCCCGCAATGTTAGAAAATATTATCCAAGATTGTGACTTGATTAGCTGTTCCATTGTTTAGATATTACTATCCAGCGATGCACAATGAGGACGGTTTTCGATAGTCATCATTTCTTTATCTGAATTCAAAAAATATTTATACTAAATTCTCAATATTCTAAATCAGGGTTGTTAGACTTTTATAGAGAGCTACTGGTGGCTTACTAAGACATAGCGACCCATATTTTCGGAATTCTTGAAATATTTCGGAATGTTTAACTATTCTTATCATTAGATTATTTAAACTGTACCCCATATTGAAGATAAGGGGGTGTGTCTATAGCGCTGACCAATGAAACAAGTGCGTTTATCCGTTTTTTCGTAATAACGCGAAACCTATCAAACTATTACAATTATTTGACATACAATTGTGATTTGTTAAGAGTAATAATTTAACGTGTAAATTTGAAGTTCCTGCGACAACTGGTTCCAGAGATATCAAGGAATCGTGGGTTTGTTTATAGAGCTATCTCGCGATGTATGTATTTGTTATAGCCTCTAGCAAACCATTGTAAATAATAGTTTACCATCGATTTGTGGAGATTTAAATCAATACTTATAAGAAGAAATGTAGATAATTAAATTAATTAAAATTTTAGGAAATAAATTACATTTTTTGTAACCGTCATAAAATCCAATACTGAAATTGCAAATGAACTCTCTGGCCTCAAATAAATAGTATCTTATCAAAAGGACGAAATCAATTAAAAAAATCCGGAAGCTTATTATTTGATGATCGAAACTATTAAATTCATTTTCAACATTGATCTCAATGTCCCACCTGAAGAATATTTATGAAAATAGTAAAAATATTCCCTACAGACTAACCAACTATAAGTACCCATTGGACAACACATCTTTGCTCTTCTAGATTCAAGAATTGTTGGTGACGAATCGCTCGTCCAAACTTTTTGTAATACAAACGTATCATCGTTTGG
>JXOV01005507.1:11893-28584 GCA_001014945.1 Clogmia albipunctata
AATTCGATGTTTTTAATTAACATTGCTCCCAAATCTTGATTCAGGCAACAAATATTACTTGTAAACCCAATTTTAGTGAAACGCAAATGAAGTCTACCTTTGGACAGATCTTTTAGCATATAATTTTATAACCAGACAGTGCTGGTCCCTGGAATAGAGCCCTAGAATTCTAAGAGAGTGACATCAACTTTACCTTAACGAAAACATTAGATAATCTGGTTTTTTCACTTTTGCATCAAAAATATCTTTTTGATATCAATTAATTATTGTATTGCGTCGCACTAGTGAAAAATTAGAATTTTCACTAATGAAAACAGACATAATCTACTAACAAATTTGTTTTAAAATTAAAATTCTGGAACCTTTTTGAACAATAAATTGCCCAATTACAATCTAGGCTGTTATAACGGTCATATGAAGATTTTTTATATGAGCTTTTCTAATTCGGGAACAATTAAAAACTCTCGCCTAACAGACCGTATTTCACAATCATTATCTCCTCAAAAATGGTCATTTTGGCCTTTTACCACAAATAACTATTATTCGTTAAGAGTACTGTAGGGTTTTTCTTTTTCCAATAACCACTTTTTAAAAAAATTATTTATCAATAAGTATTAATCACAAATTTTTGCGGAACAGAGGTTTTCAATACAGAATTGATAAATATAGATACTGTTCTACAAGGGTGTAAAATTACTAGTTTTTTACGAGGAGGTGTGAAATACGACCAGCGAGTTAAATTATTCATTATTTTTTGTGTTTAAAAATAAATTTTACCACACAGTTCCACATAATTTTATTTGCCTTCCTCTTCAAATAACCCGAAACACTAATTTATAAATTTCGCATTACATCGTTCCATGACCCAGCTTTAAATAATAAATTGTTCAAAATGAAATAAAAAAGCATCAAATTTTTCGATATGAGATTTCGAAAAATATCTAATTATTTGTCTAAATTTACTAGAATTTTAAAATCTAACTATCGAAAAACCGATATTTTATTTTTTTATGATAAAACGTGAAGTTTAGTCATTCACTTTGGAACTATTGATCAACTTAATAGATTTCAAGAAATATAAGACTCGAACTTTCCTTCATCAACAACTTAAAATGAAAACCATCAAATATCTGCAATAGTTCAAATTCCTAGAAAAGCCGGTTTTATTTCTGTTAAAAAACAAATTATTTAAGTTCATTGGAACTTTTTTAGGAATAAATTATTTAATTATTGCTCTTATTTTTAAACAAGAATAAAAAAAATGATTTTTATTGCCAAATAATGTAAAAAAAATAAGAGAAACAATTAAAAATTTACAAAGATTCCTTTATGGTATTTCAATTAAAAAGTAGACAATCTCTATATTTTTTTAAATTTTGAAAAAAATTTTAAAATCCTCATAACATGTCAATTACATTAATTTCTAATAAACCCTTAATAAAAATGAATGATACTGACATGTATTAAAACCATTAAGTTATTTAAACAACCGACGTGGGGGAACAATTGAATATCATGTTTTTACGAATCATTATTTGTTATGATGTGATTAGCATCATTAACAAATGATTCTATATAGCGCGTATTAATTGACAGGTTTTTGCCACTGAAATAGAACACACATACTATGAAGAAGGCCATCCCTTTCACATTTTCATCTGTATCCGTTCATTGAACAGCAGCAAAGTACTAGTATTAGAAGATCCAATTTATCTCTTTGATTCTATGCATTCCATCCAAGCATTGAAAATCTGTCTAAATTTGTCGACATTAGTTGTTCGAATTTTGAGGCCGTGGTATTATTTTTGTTAAATTTATTTTAAACAAATATTAATCACAGAATGTTGTTAGTAAAAACGAGTAATGAAATTCGAAAGAAAAAAATTACGGTCTGATCAGTGCCCGAACCGCGGCCCTCTCGAGTTGAATTCTGTGCAACGCTTTAACCACTGCGCCACCCGGTGCTATTACTCTCCGCAATATGAAGTAAAGAATAAGAAGACAATCCAGTCTGAAATAATGGTCTCAACACTTTCAGTTAAGGAAAGATTGTATTTAATTGGGGTAACATTCAATTCATGGCCTACTCTATTGTAGTGACAAGAAAAACGTTAACATATTTTCTTCCTTCCAAGCTTCTAAGATAAAAAAAATAATAGTTTTAGTAGATGAACTTAGGTACAAAGTACTAATTTTGTGTATTTAGTGAATTGTTTGTGGTAATTGGATAATGCATAATGTAATACTGTATGTTTATGAAGGAGTTTTTAGAGGAATCATTGGCTAATAAATGTAATGATTTTGTATTAAATAATTAAACAATAAATTAAAAACAGAATAATAAATGCTAAAAGTTTATTTGAAATAATCCAAAATATGAACAAGGATATCAATAAGTTGTGTCCAATTCTCGAACATAACAGTGCTCTATGTCAACAAGGTCATCGTTGCCGTCATCATCATCGTCGTCGTCATCGTCGCCACCGTCATCATCATCTTCGTCGTTTTCGTCATCGTCATAATCTTCATCTTCATCGTCAGATAGATTGAACATCTCAGGGGGGACATCACGGCAGAACTCGTCCATGTCTTCTGGTTCATCGAAGGATTCATCCGTATAGTAATCATCTGCAGTGACATTGAAAGACGCATTGGCCAGAGCGTCAGGCCTATCAAAAGCTTGCATTGCTCTTAGATTGGAAGCATTTCCAGAAGATCGAGGAGATCCAGAAGGCCGAGGTGATCGAGGAGACCCAGAAGGCCGGGGAGATCGAGGAGACCCAGAAGGCCGAGGTGATCGAGGAGACCCAGAAGGCCGAGGAGATCGAGGAGACCCAGAAAGCCGAGGAGATTGGGAGACGTCAATGGTCCTATTTTGTGATCCTGATCCTTCACAAACAGCATTGGGAATACCAGCATTGTCGTATGCCACTTCCTGAGGTATTTGTTCTGCTTCCGCTTGACTACAGGCACCACCTCCTTGGACGTCCTCCAATTCTCCATTGTAGGTCCTATTATCAGTAAGATCTCCACAATATATAAGATCTTCCAACGAAATCAGCTTTCTGGCATCCAATTCATCCCGGGTTATATCGATGAACTCGGGCTGTGGAGAATGTGGAGTTGAATTTAGGTGTGATCTATCAAAAGACCCAGTCATATCCATAACTTCTGCATTAGAGTTTTGTACGTTGACCTCAACTCCTCCAACTACATTTTGGGTTGCACATAAATCTTCAGCTGGGGCTGTATCAGGAGCAAAGGTGCCAACAAAAGTGCCTTCCAGGGTATCTGCGTCAATAGAACCGTTAATGTAGCCTTTGATCGGTACTAGACGCTTCGCAGCACATTCTGCAACAGGTGGAGGTTCAGCGGCGTCAGCCAAAGCGCACACATCTTGCACAGCAGCTTGAACATCAAAGCCAGCGTTATCAGCACATGGTGGAGCACCTTGGGCCACACAAGAACCAATCTCAGGTCGAATACAGGATCCGCCTGCAGCCCCTTGAACGGCATAAGAACCACCTTGAGGTGGATTATTCAACCATTGAGGACCATCCTGGGAATCTTGTTGAAAAAAAGATAAATATTTTTGATAAACGGGACCTGGTCGGTCATAGATAGTATTCCATTCTTTAAGAAAAATACGGTCTTCTCTCCTTGGTTTTCCAATTTCAAATTTGATCGGATCTGTTCTTTGGCCTACCATAAAGGCCTTAGGGAAGGGCATATTCATTGGAACACCCATTCTGTCCATTTTTCCAGAGTCTCTTGGGGTGCGGTCTCTCTTTGGCGTTGGATTGGAAGGCCTTTGGACATTGATTTTCGGTACATCAAAGAGACAAGGTTTATGGGCTTCCTCATACATATCTGCTCTTCTTTCCGACCAATTTTCCTGTTCTTCTATTAGCGGATTAGAGTACAAGTAAATACTGGAATTTGAGCTGACCTCAGAGACGTGTGAATAGGGTCTAACGCAGCGAGAATCTGTGCAATCTGCAAACCGGTTTTCAGCAACTCCGCCCATGACCTGCATAGCTTCGCCTTCTTCAGCTACAGGACATTCCCTTCCTCTTTTCTTATCCATGACCTCTCTTCTGTACATTATATAGGCCAATGTCAGAACTGGGAATCGAGTTTGATCATACTTGACGTCCGTTACTTTGAAAGCTCCAGGCAAAATGTCGGAATATTCAAAGTCTCGAAAACCGCTTTCGACGGCGAAAATCTCCTCACTCGATTTGAAGCCAAGGCAGCGGAAGAACTCCTTCACAGCCACCACGCTCAGCTTCATAGCGTGGCTTCCCTTAAGCATACCACGTTGTAATCGATTATCGAAAGTGCACTCAGGGTTCTCCATCATCGAACGAGCTCCCAGCTCAGCTTTCCATGCCCTCGCATAGCCCTGCTGTTCCAGCCTCGGGAGAACATAATGCTCACTCATTGCTTCGCAGTTTATTCTCGAAAATCCCCAAAAATCACAATAATTTTTACTAACGATAATTTTGGACGGACTGAAAAATATACAGAAATTTTGTTTGTACTTGTTGCTTTGATTATGAGAATTGTCAAAATTATACCAAAGGTGATTCCAAGAAAATACTAGATAGTTTTTAGACCATTTCAAATAATATTTTATAAAAAAAAATAATAATTTAATATAATAGTGTAGAAAATTGTAATTAATTGAAAAAAAATAGATTTTAGTTTTATTTTAATCATAAAACAATATCCATATTTATAACAATAATCAGAAAAATCCTACTTGTTTTATCATTTATTGATATTATTGATGATTGACTATAAACTTTTAAAGGAAATACTAAACCAACTTCAAATACCCAACCTAACAATAAGAGAATCTTCAATAGGGGTAGTCGAGCCTGAAGGTTTGGTCGACTTCATATTGTCCAACCCACAGAGTTGGAGTAGAATAGACTATCTCGTGCGAGTCATAATGATGACCTAGATATAGGGATGGCTCAACGATTATTTTTCAAATAATGGAATCAAAAGTTGATGGGCAATGGATGAAGTATTTTTTTATCTCTATTGAGGTAATCCCGCATTTTGACCTGAAGATCTATTGTGCTCCGTGGATGAAGTATACCCACCCTATACACAAGCACAGTAAGAAATCGGGTTAAAATTTTTAATGCTCAAATGTGTCCGGAATTCATTATACACTATGTTTCATTCTTTTACGGCAGGTGGTTTAAATTTATAACAAATATGTATAAAAATTCAATTTTATTTCGCAATGTTGATTGAATATGATCTGAAAGTTTAGGTACTGGGATTAAAAATTATTATTATTAATTTTCACAAAGAAATTCTAATTATAATTTCATGTGCTGCGATTCGTTACGTCAATTTTCTTCCTATTAATTTTTCAAGATTAATTTAAACAAAAACATCTCAATTGTGTACCTCATCATCTTTGAAACTATGTTCATAAACAGAGCTGATTATTTAATAAAATTTTATTTTTTTATGTAAAAAACTCCTCATAAATTTTTGTTGTTGAGCCAGTAAACTCTTATAACTTTGAATATAGTATAGATAATATAGAGAAGTTCGATTTTACAAAGGTTTGTTTATTGAGTATCGACTGTATTTAGATAAGCAAGAGTCAAATACACATCCATAAAACTTAACAATAAGAAAACACCAAAAACAAGATGACAATAGTTATTTAAAAAGGTCGATAAGATAAGGCATTATTAAACACGAGCGTAACGAGTACCTTAAAGAAGGCCCAAGTGTTAAATAATGTTTATCAACTGTGTTTATGCAACATTCTATGCATTTTTAAATTAACACAAAAATCCTAAAAATTCTTTGAATTTCTGTTAAAATTTATATTTTGTTCTGTTTCACACCAATAAAATTTCTATACCAGTCTTTGCTGCTTATACAATATATCGATCGTAATATGGGAAAGAGATTATTGTATTTGAATAAATTCAAATAAGTCAGTGTAACTATTTCGCAATTTCATTTAACTTTAATTTCATTGCACCGATCACAGAATTTAGAGAAACTTTATTGGTAATCACTTAGGATTTCTCCGATACAAACTCTTATATAATTTTCAGTGATGTTTATGTTTCTATTTATTAACAAAATAAATTTTGTTTTTAAATATCAAAGTCCATAACTGTAATCTGAGATGACTTTTGTCTACGGAGGTCACATTTTAATAATAAAAAAGCATTAGTGCTTAAAAGAATTCTTTACACGTTGCATTTGTGCTATAAAAAACTATGACAGCAAATTTGAGTGTCATAATATCAATTTCAAGCTACAAAAATCCATAAACTACGGTTTAAACAACAACCAAAGTCTTTAGGTTGATTCATTTCGGTTTTTCGTATTTTTATGGTAGATATTCTATTTTATGAACGCTTAGAAAATAAGTACATTATCTAATGGAAAGCTCCTGTTAAATTTTCACTAGTTCACGCAATTTGTGCATTTACTAACAATCGATATATAATAACAGAAGAAATAGTACAAAGTAAATAATCTGTTGAAGTACATAAAAGAACTGTAATTGCATATTTAATTGCACACGCTTAACACACAACCAGTTGGCAACGCATTTAATAAAATCGCACTAAAACCATACAAGTAATTAAAGTTCAAGGACAAAACTCCATTCATGGACAAAGAGGTCAAATTACAGTGAGTATTCACAGTTTCTACCCCATTTCAGTATTGCAATTAAGAGATTATATTGCAAGTAACAGTCTTTTTTATCGCCCAACAATTTTATAGTCCAATCAATCAAATCTATAAGCTATTTATTTCGTACTTGATGAATTTATTAACAATTTACATTATTAAGAATTTTTGAAACTTTCTTATCATTATTGATTAACTAAGGATTCCAAATTCTTTTATTTTTTATTTCTTATTTGTATATAATTAACATTATTTTTAATATTCAAGTTGTTTAATTAGTAATTGGTAATAATTATAATTAGTACTTCTTCAATAAAAGCACGAGTAAGGGTTGTATTAACGATTCTAATAATGCTTGATTTTGATTGCTATTGACACTAAAATCAACTGGTCCTTTATGATTCTGATATTTAATGCGTTAATGAAAATGACTTAATCCAATAATAGGTTTTGTGCATTCGTTTAAAAAAGGTTAACTTCTCGACATCAATTTAAATTTCTTAATGCATCACTTTAACGCACTAACCAAAACATTGAATAATTATTTCATTAGTGAAAAAAAAGAAATATAATCTACAAACAACTTTCTCTCGAAGTAAAAATTCTTTAAACGATAAACTCGAAATTTTTTAATCCGTTCGGTTATAACGGCAGATAGTTTTTCGAGTATTTTTAAGGCAATTGCAAAAGAAATATGTTTTATTTTGGTGTAAAATCCGATTATTAACACGGAAACTGTTATAAACTCGCCTAACGGCTGTTATTACGCACCTGTTTCCTTGTCAAAGAACGGCTTATTTTACACACTTTTAGCACAAATAACTATTTAATTTTACTAAGTAATACTTTGTAAGTAATTCGTAAATTGAAGTTTTTTTGTCATGGACATGAGTCTTCTTTGTGAAGACCGTGAAATTTGTTGTCATACTTCGGTTTAAAGTCTTCATGATTTAATAAATTTCATTAATTGTCTCTAAGCTATAATTTACCTCTAATCTGGAGATCGGATTATTTTTTTCTAAATAAAATTAAAAATTTCCAATTTTACAATTCTATCTCACATTGTTTCCAGCTTAATTCCCTCATTCCACGGTATAATGAAGAAGATTATATGTCGCCGTCTGTCTTTTACTTCACAAAATGAACATCATCCGTCTCATTAGTTTGAATATATGATTATCATTCGCAAAATAAGCTGTTTTTGTTCCTTTGGAATTTAAACCATTCGTTAAACAGTAAAAAAAATTAAAATGCATAAATAAATTTTAAGACGATTTCTGTAATATTTAAGGTCAGTCTTTAATAAATCTTGACTTTTGTAATTTAGTCCCCAAATATGTCCTTTTAATAACATATAAGTTACACTATTTGTATATCAATTACATCTAATATGTCTTATGTGATTGTAATTTGATATTATCAGATATATATTTCCAAACCTTCTAATTAATTCTTTTTGTTATCTAACAACGGAGATAATTTGGAAGTAATCAATGACATAATAATGTTACATATAATCTTAATCAATAGTGTACTTAATTATTATTCAACATATCGAATTTCTTATATTCTCATAATAATAAGTAAAAGATTACATTGAAATATACAAATTTTACAAAAAAAAGTTTTATTAAAGACATTTTATTTTTATATAATAAATACCCCATTCTCCGCTATATAATTGAAAAGGTAATTTTTTGGTTTCGGCTTCGCAAACTATTTTTTCAATAAATTCAAAAATTGTCTACCAAAAAATCTTAAAACTACCCATCTTTTGAATCTGGTCAACTCAATATCTGAAGGACTTTTAATCGCTATAACTTAAAAAACGAAAATTTTCTGATAATATCGGCTTCGTTATAAACGAGAGCAAGATTAAATATATGTGCACATCGGCAACAAGAGCCCGGGATCTAAATATCGGCGATTACTGTTTCGAATCTTTATGGTAGAGTCTCTAAGATACCTCGTAGTTAAGTTTTGACTCCGAGGAAGCTGTTATGAACAGAACCCAAGGCGCAAACGGAGCCCACTTTGCTAATCTCAAGCTTAACTTAACCAATTGAGGATTGATCTATGGTCCGCTACGACTGGACGATGGGGAGTATAGAATAAGATAGAACAATGAACTGGACCTGATCACGAATGGTAATAACATAGTAAAATCACAGCGTTTGAGATGGCTAGGCCACGTCCTGAGAATGCCTGAAAATGTGATAGTCACGTGTGTTTTGGACGGTATTCCAGTGGGCAAGAGAAAGAGAGGCCGATCACGAAGAAGATGGATTGACGCAGTTGAGGAAGATCTTTGTGCAATGGACGTCGGAGCGTCTAGAGCATTGGCTCCCGAGTTGTAAGCAAAATGATAATGAACTTATAAAACAAATTCAACAATTTCACTTTTCCGTGATTCCTTATATACTCGGACAAAAGGGAGACAACATGGACCTACATATTTAATAGTGGTTAACCGCGTCGAAAAACAACGTAAAGAAATAATAATATTAAAATTATATTTGTACACGACACCAATACTAATGGAAATAAATGGATTTAAATAAAAAAAAATGGTAGAACTCAAATTTTAAGAATGTTTACTATAAAATCTGATAACTGCCATTATTTTATTCATGACACATCTTCCAGATTCTGTTTAAAACGGGTTTTAAAAAAAATCCATTTTAAATTTAATTCACTTAGTTCAAAATATCCTACTAGCTGGCAAACGTGTCCATTTGGTAATTTCCAAACACATTACATTTAAAGCTGACTCAATTTGAAAACGAGTTAAAAGCAAATCAAACTGTCTTTTTTGTATGAATTTAGCTTGCTGCCCTTATAGATGGCGCGCGTTTAATATATTTGAATGAATTAGGACAACTTATGATGTTTGAATTCTAATTATTATCCTATTAAAATTAATTTAAATACTTATATTTTTAATTATTTTTCGAGGTTTAACTCGTGTGTTTAATAATGCCTATCGACGATTTTATTTACCAAAATTTTCAAATTAAGTTCTCTATTCCACACTTTCGCGTAATAGAGAAAACTTAAGTAGTCGTTATTCATGGAGAGGTCCGATGTATGTGTTTGATTAAATACTTATCATTATTTTTAAACGATCCGTTTAAACAGTTAAATTTTCTGCCAATACAATTAAACCACACCAAACCAAACTGACTTCCGTATAAATTTGATGATTTCTTTTTCGGAGGTCATACTTTAATAATAAAGGAAAAGTACTTCTATATAATCAAAGAACAAAGTTTAGTGTTATAATACCAATTTTATGCCACAATTCATAAAAGATTTAAGATAAATCAAAATCAATAAAATTTTAACATAGTCCCATAAATTCTAAATTAGAAATTCAAGCATGTATCTATTGATAATGATAATTACTTTGGAAATTAAAATATAAAATGTTTTGGTATTCAAAGCTGTACCTCTAAACTGTTCTAAAAAGAGTAGCTTAGTTTTTATACTACCCCAATTATTTTAATTAAATAAAAGGTAAAGTCGACTTAATTAGGATAATGTTTAGAAGGGGGTTGTTGCCAGAAAATTATCGCCAATTTTCCTTCATTCATTTTGAATGAACTTTGGCAAACACATTCGCATTTCAATTCTTCCGCTAGAAATTCATTTATTAATTAGAACAGTCTTCAATTTGCAAATGCAAATGAGATCGAGTTGTTTTTGCCACCTGCCAATTTTCTGCAAAACTAAATCCGTGCGTCACACTTCAATTCATGTGCATATTATTCCAGATAATTATATTCGCTGTCGAATAAAACGGTTTTTATAATCGGAAAAACGTGTCAGGAGATTGTATTCGAACGCTCATTAAACTTTGTCTGCGACTGAAGGCTATTCCCTTCCTAGGCTGGAGGCATTTCTTTCACAATTCTCTGTGGAAAAATTTGCCTAATAATTTAATGCGAAATATGTAAGTATATCCTTCATTGTATTTATCTTTTCGGAGAATACTTTTACGCTCAGCTTTTTGTGTGTGTTTTTGGGCAATGTTTTGTTCTTCCAAAGAATCATAGAAATGCCATCCTACTCTCGAATTTCGGTGACGTGCTCGTCATCTATTTTGGGAATGGGCTGAATGAAAGCACTCTTCATAAATGAATCTCAGAATGTGAACTTAACATTTCACGAATGAATACGTAAAATAAAAATACTTTCTACGCAGTTTATGTTTTTGCTCTTGTGTTTTGGCAAAATATTAAAAAAAACTTTTTTTTCGTAGAGGTTACAAAAAATTATATACATATATTCATGGGAACCATTGTACTTTTGTTATTTCTTTCGACGACACAACAATCGTTACTGGTCAGTGTCTAACAATTGTTATCAAATATCCTATCTATTCATTTACCAACCATTGACAAGTGACAATTGAAGAGCAAGTCCATGAATCATTATTTGTTATGACGTGATTAGCACCAAGAAAAAATGATTCTATTTAGAGCCTGTGTTAGGACCGGGTTTTGGTTCCGAAACAGGACATACACATTACAACCAGTCTCTTTTCATTAAGTAACCATTTCTGCAATGACAGCTAATTATTTGTTTAAAGTTCCGTTGGAAACTTGTCTGAGTCGAAAAGTTAGTATTGGGATTAGTTGTTGTTCGACAGCTGAGATATATTTATTTTTGCAAATTATATTTATAAGAAAAGATTCTGGAGACACAACAGCAACATCTTTCAACAAGCCGCAAAAACAGTTTATCTAAATGGACCCTATATTAGAACCCAAAATATCAATAAGCGATATCTTAGTAAAATTTATATTGCAGAATTATTTTTCTTTTCTTAATATGAAAATTTACCATGGACAAATATTATTGACATAATCAGAATAATAGATAACTTATGTTTTAAACCAGACATGAGCAACACGCGGCCCTTGGAGCATATTTTTGCGGCCCGCCGCACATTTCTCTAAAATGAATTCGGGTAATATTAATCAGAGTATTACAAATAAACAGAGCCTAATTTCTTATTAAAAACTGCTTTTATCTTGTATGATTTTATTTTACACCAAAATTCGATGGTAATTATACAGTTTGTAAATTATTAAAAACTGTTTAGTAATGTGGGACCGGCCAATAAAATTAGAACTAAAATTGGCCCGCTCATTAAAAGTCTTGCTCACCCCTGTTTTAAACGAACAATTGAAAAACTGTATCAGGGAAAAGTCATCATTTTAGACACCCTTAGTTTTAAGCTGAAACATTGTAACATAGTAATTACAGTAGTAATTTTTTTATGAAAAATTTAAATCGTCAAATAACTGCAAAATATATGTAAATCAAATTCACTCAAAAGATTGTCTTTATCATACAAGATATCTTGAATCCAGAAACGAAAAAGTTAATCCATAAAAATGAAATAATTTATTTCGTACCTATAATAGATAGGTACACAAAAGGTCGATGAGTGAGACATTATTTAACACTACAAAGTAGCTATCACCCCATCCTTTACTTTATGCTATACAAATTAACATGATATTTTAAAAAATCATTTCATTTAATTCAAAATGAACATATTCATCCTTTACGGTTTACGTATAAATCATATATTTTTGTTTTTTCTATTGTCGTAATGAAAGAGATTATTTTTGTACATTACTAGTTAAAAATTATTCTCACGTGTTAAATGTTAGTAATTTGGACAGTAAGCATGAATTCAATGAGTGGTTAGAGTCAGTAGGCAAATATTCGATTTATAATTTATGTTATTTTTTAGTCCTTTTATATGAATAAACTTATCTGGTGGAGTATGATAAAAGTATAATTAGTAAATACTTAATAACTACTAAATTATAATAAATAAATTATAACTTAGCTTCGATAATTAAGTATATCAAATAAACAAGTAAAAAAATTATTCAGAATAAATATTTTCATAATACCAAACGTAATTTTTGATCGTTTTTTTTTTATAAATCACGGACAAAAATATTGTCAGTCACTATAACCGACTACAATGTCTAAAAATCTGTCAAAATCATCATGCTAAACAGATGGTTATATTTTGTAATACCTTTTAAATGTAGCAAAACTTTCGTCACATATTAAGCGAATGATCACTATAAGCGGAGTCACATTAATCGTATTTCTAATGCCAATTGTGTAGTGGAGGCGTCTAGTTAAAAATAATAAACAGTTCCAAATTCAAATTAGTGTAAGAAAAGTACCCATTTTGACCAATAAACCTATTACAAAAAAATAACTTTCGTTAAGAAAAATCCGAAATGACCCCTTAAAAGGGCAGAAATGTTTTATGGCCTAAAGATATTAAGCTGATGTTAAGTACTATTAAATAGTGATAAATTGATGTCAGAAGATCTCCATGCATAGACTATAGAATCAAATGTCCCAGTAAAACATGGGGACGTGTTTTTTATACTAAGAAGTAGTACCATTTCATTGGTCAAAACTGTCGTAGATTCAAAACTTTGTGAAACTGTTTTTGAATAACTTATATGTACGATACTATAAATAGTTTCATTATGCCTACTATTTCGGAATTTAAAACTAGAATATGATCCCAAACGCAGCAAGAGAACAAAGAAAACCTTAGTTGACTTCGAAGTCAATAAAATGACTGGTCTGTGCAGTCACCAAACACCGAACTCATGAGGAATCTATGGTGAAATGTTTTCAAACTGCATCTTTGATAGTATCCTAAAATAAACGCACTTTGGATGAAAAGACAGTTTTTTCTATTGAAGCTTTGTAAGAATCCTTATATTCTTTGATCATTGTGATGCCTATATTTGTGAAAAGGGTCATTCTAACTGTCTCTAATTGGTTTAGGACCTTTGTATTTGCACTTGAAAAACACCTTTTTGTTGAGAACTGCACTCTTTTTAAAGTTTTACGATCTTGACGAGTCCAATTGAAAAGGAGGCTACATTTTATTTCGCGCAATTTGCCACATGATGTACAAATAAATATTTTTCGAAATTACCGCAATCATTAATAGAAAATTTTAATAAAATAAACTATAACATATTTCAAATAAGTCTCGTTAAGCCAAATCAACTGACTTTAATACGCGGTGTACATTAATTACATTTGATTTCATTGATTATTATGTATGCATATAAAGTCCTCAGCTTAACATGAATGCAATTATTTGTTTGAAAATGACATAATTTCAGTAAAGTGGTTAACATATTTGGTTGTGTCATATAATGAACATTGAAATTTGCATTTATTTGCTCCTTCATTTACAATTTGAGTGCGGTAAGTAGTCTGTTCAGCAGTTCAGACTTTGTGCGATAATTTTACTGGTGCTCCGGTATTAATATTATTGATCATATTTATGCAAAGGGCGAATGTTGAGTTCGATTTCCAATTTAAATGCAAAACAACATACACAGGTGGAGAGGAGTGGTGGTGGAGCGATGAGAGGGACGTTTGTCAAGATCGAAAGCTGAGGTCGACCCGATAATCGAAATTAAACTGCCCGTTGCCTTCGACCCAATCACCGTTACTGACATTTTAGATTCCATAAACCGCAAATACGACCAATGGAACAATTTTACATCTTAACAGCAAAACACCATAAGTATTTATGAGTATTATCCCACTTTAATGGTCCAATTTATGGAAAATCAGAAATATTAAAATTATTAAAGCAAGACAACAGTAAATTAATAGTAATTTAAACAACGTGTAGGAAAAATGAACCATAATTAAACTCGAGTAGTTCTAATAAATACGAGTGTTTAATTATGTGTTTTTCCAATTAGTTTTTTACAAGATTTAAACTGGAGTGTATTCAACTTTCTGCAACGTTTTTCCAGGGGCCAAAATGGCGCCGCGCTGAGTTTTGTTTTCTAGAAGTAGTTGTGATGAACCTAATTCCAATATTTTTTCATACTTATACTCCCAATGAACCCCTTAACCCTATTGCCAAAGGAATTTTTTAAATTATGGAAAATACCAGAGATATTGATGGTTGAATTCAATAAAATGACTGTATTCAACTTCTTGCAACGGAGTGTATAATAAAAAAAACATTTTTAACCATTTTTAATGAAATATGTTAAAGTAACTATCTTTTAGTCATATACAATTGATTTTTTTTATTTATCTTGACTGTTCGATTTATAGCGATTCAAATTCTGAGTTCGGGAAAAGGCGAAAGTTAATTATTTTATAAAGAAAACACTTATTTGAAAAATAATTACGTAAAAGATACTTAAAATTCAATGTTAAAAAATATTCATGAACTTTAATTAATATAGTATGTATTTGCAAATAAAACATTTTGCAATAAAACTAGTTCAATTATGCCGAGTGTAAATTTTGTGGTGGAGGCGTCTGGATAAAAATATTCAAACTTTTTGAGTGATGCTGGGTTTGGCTTTTGACGATGAAATATAATATTAACCGTATAAAATGAAGCAATCATCATCAACGTAGTTTAGGGTTATCTTTCTTTTAGTAAGGAGTGCCGGTTAGTTCTGGGGTTTTATAAAAGATAGTGTATATTTATTATTATTTCATCGATCTAAATTTCCAACTATTCTTCGGAAAGAAAATTTCTCATGATATAAGTTAAGTTTTCCAAATGCCAACTGTTTTTGCGGTGACCTATTTTTCATTATTTTGGGAAGCAAAAAGCAACCAAAAAACTTTGAATTTTGGTGGAAGTGTATGATCTCTCTTTGAACGACCATGCCGGGAGTGGTTTGTACATTTTTAAAGTGGCGATGTTGACACAGGAAGACAATGAGTGCCCAACACCACAAATACCTAGAAACGGTTAAATGGGAAGTAAATGAATGTTTATTATCGTTTTGGTTGAGTTTTCATTAGTTTTTAAAATACATAAAATACTTTTTAAGCTATAATTAATCAGATTGATTAACAGACATTTGTGTAAAAGTTCTTTTCATTAGTTCAAAGATTAAACAATTGGATCTTCTCAAAGATAGTTATAAGATTTTATAATTCTAAAGTCAATTTTAGAGAATTAAATAGTTCTAAAGGGTGTCCTAAAATTAACGCAACTTTTGAATTAGATATATTAGAGAGTGAATTTTAAGGTACAACGGTTAGGATTTTGTATGGAGTAACACATCAAGCAAGTAGCCTCATGGATAACATTTGTAGGACCATACCTTTTAATGAAACTTTTTAAGACCAATAAAAATGAACTTCATGATTAGGACCGTATTCAGCTGGGAAACTATGTTCATAAGCAGGATTGTCGGACTTTGATCTATAAAATTTAAGAATGGTTATTAAAAAGCAATTCGTCCTCAAATGACCTACTTACTGCAGTTTGTGGGCCAATGTTGGGTGGATCTTATTTCAAAATAAGGCTCATGCTACTGTTTCATTAAATTTATTGCGTTGCTGGGCAGAAAGTTTTGTCTTGTTAAGCGGAAAATTAACAGATATTGTTGTAGACAATGTGTATTTCTAAAAAGTATACATAGCTATACCTAGGTAAGCGACGAGACCATGTTATTTTTTTTTTTTAATATTAACCCCATTATTTCTCTGAGAGTTGGTTACCTTTAATCATCATTGTGTAATCCTGGAGGCTACTTGTCTGGCTACTTGATACAAAACCGCTGTACTTTAAGATACACTTAAAAACTGCCTTTATTTATAAAATCTAATTAAATTTCATAAATATACTTTAATAGTATTATTTTTAATTTAAATAAAGTAAATTAATCTTAAATTGATAGATAATAATATAATTTTTATCGATAACGTAGTCAGCCTTCTCGTGGTGCCGATTGCTTAAACTAAATTTACTACAAATCAAGGGTCAAACTGTCGAGCCGTTTGTTAGCTGCATCGCGTAATAACCAAAAATCCGCTATATCAGAAAATACTACTCGTAAGTATGACTTTATTTGCTATCCTATTGTGCACATTTTATCAACCACTATGCATAATGAGCGCAGTTTTCG
Organism: Clogmia albipunctata; assembly: GCA_001014945.1. Taxonomy (NCBI): domain Eukaryota; kingdom Metazoa; phylum Arthropoda; class Insecta; order Diptera; family Psychodidae; genus Clogmia; species Clogmia albipunctata. The sequence goes on from JXOV01005507.1 coordinate 28,546, forward strand.
ATAGCCATCATTATTTTATTTGAATTCAAAAATTTTTAT
>JXOV01005507.1:28919-64052 GCA_001014945.1 Clogmia albipunctata
CATTGAGAAAAAATGTGTCCCCTGTCCTACAAGGATGAAACGAAATTGCTATATAGAGAAATTCGCATGCCTTTTTTAATTATTTGCAACAAACATATACTTTTGTTTTATAGTGCATTCGATGTCCAATGATAAGACCTTTCTTCTTGCCAAAAATAATTGAGATCAGATTGATACACTCCGAAATATTAACTAAAATTTAATCGAATACCCCTGTCGTAAAAGGATGAAACGCAGTGTATTTAGTAAAAAAAATATTAATCAGAGGCATTTAATTAAATTATGTATTATAAGGGATCACTTGATATTTAAATAAAAAAAATATCTTCCTTTGAGGTTTGTTTAATGAATTAAATTAATACAATTTAAAACAATTTTATCAAATAGACCAAAAAGTATTCCTCTAAACTTTGGTTTCGGGATATTGAAGGTTATCTTTTTTGCAAAGATGAATATCAATTTCCTCATTAAAGCACGGCAAAGTTTTCTCAGTCAAGAGTTATACAATATTTGTACAAAGTTGATTTTGAAATTTAAATTTCAACAAAGTTATCATAAAGAGTAAGGATAATAAATAAAATAGTCAAAGCTCTATTACAACAAATAAGGTTAATTCGAAGTATTTTAATAAAATACTTTTGAAATGAAAAGACTGATTATCTAAATGTTAAATAATTGAATTAGAATGTCTTGTTGGTCAATCTTTTACTTTGATATTTCTGATTATAGAAATTAATGTAACTAATTTGAATGCTTTTAATATTTGTATTATTGAACGTTTATATTTATTAATTTTTTGCTTAAGATAATAATAAAAAAAATCAATATTAAACTATTAAACCAACATTTATGAAACATAGGTCTCGGGATCTCATGACATATCGAGATTTTTTATATAGAACCAACTGTAATTTGAATTTGGAACTGTTTATTATTTTTAACTAGACGCCTCCACTACACAATTCGCATTAGAAATACGATTAATGTAACTCCGCTTATAGTGATCATTCGCTTAATATGACGAAAGTTTTGCTACATTTAAAAGGTATTACAAAATAGACAAATATAACCATCTGTTTAGCACGATGATTTTGACAGATTTTTAGACATTGTAGCCGGCTATAGTGACTGACAATATTTTTGTCCGTGATTTATGAAAAACGATCAAAAATTACGTTTGGTATTATGAAAATATTTATTCTGAATATTTTTTTTCCTTGTTTATTTGTTATACATAATTATCGAAGCTAAGTTATAATTTATTTGTTATAATTTATTATTTATTAAGTATTTAATAATTATACTTTTATTAAACATCGTCAGATAAGTTGTGTAATTTTTATTCATACAAAAGTACTAAAAATTAACATAAATTATAAATCGAATATTTACCTACTGACTCTAACCACTGATTGAATTCATGCTAACTGTCCAAATTACTAACATTTAACACGTGAGAGTAATTTTTAACTAGTAATGTACATAATAAAGAAGTATTGCAATTAACTTGTTGTCTATATAATATTTCCTTAATTTAAAATGTATTAACCAACCGAAAAGGAATTATATTTTGTTTCTTTTCATCAATATTCTTAAAATGATGTCCGGTTAGTATGAATAATTTTCCACTTCTTTTCGAAATCATATAAACCAGATTCTACTGTATTTGACTCTATGAATATAGTAGAATCCCATTTATCAAGGATAAATTAGGTGTGAGGTACCTCGGATAACCGAAACCTCCTATAACGGTTATTTTCATATATTTGCAATGAACCAATTGACTACAACACAAATTGTAAATATTAGAAACGAAAATAAATGGAATACAATACTAATTTGTGCTACAAGGAGGATGTAAATGATGAAACACTCGTTTCCTCGTTAAAAACGGATTTTGCACTCGAACAAGAAATAACTTGTTTTGCACTTTCCTCATACATTCATGTAAAACTAGTTTTTAAATATTTGCTTTACAACGGTCTCAATTTGAACGGCTTTCGGGTACTATCTGTCCGTTATAATAGCTTGGATAAAAAATTGTACAATTTTTCTTCAAAATGGTGCCGAAATTTTGACTTTGATACAAATTAATTCGTAGGTAATGGCTTTCTTTATTCATTAGTGAAATAAAAATTAAAAATTTTAAGTGACGCATTATGAAATTCAAATAGATGTCGAAAAGCTAACCTATCGATACAAAAGTGTAAAAAGCATTTTTCGTCTTTTATAAGTACTCATTATGGAGGAGCTGGAACTAGTTCATGCATGTACGGAAGAGGCTCTATCCATATCATTAAACTGTACGTACACATAAAAAATTACTGCACATAAGACGAGAGCTTCGGATAACAAGGTGGAGACAGAGCATCATAAAGTAAAATAAAGAAATAAGTTTCGGACCTCCATTGTCTGTTTATCGTTTCTCTAAAACAAGACAGAATTTATATGATTTTGTGTTAATTTTATTTTTAAAAAACTCAGAGTATTGTATTGTACGAGTATTAAAACCTGTTTGCACCCATTATTAAATTCACAAATCTTTTTGAGCAATTATTCTATGGTTTATAATTCACCATATAAATAACTAATACTGTTAATTGTAGTTTTGTAGTAATTGTAGTTTTATTCACGGATATTGTAGATGTAAGCGGTTGTTTAAAATTTTATATAAAAGTCATATAAAGAGTCCATTTTGTTGTTTCAAAAACCACACAAGTAATTTTTAACAATTTCATTTAATATTAAATAATCGAATACAAAAAGTTGTCCATTATATTTAATAAAATGAATATTTTTTAATGACAACCGCAAAACATACGCTCTGATTATAATAACAAGCTTATGGATTCCAAATAACAGAACCAATTTTGTTAATAGGTTCAGAAGCTTATCTTAATGAGGGTTCTCATAACTGTGAGTTTAAAACAAATTATAAATGGAATCTGAAATATGATTGTTTAAAGCAAAATGTCAATTTAACATTATATAATGACAAAAAATAATATAATTTTCATAGGAAAATGTCAAATATAAATCCCTCGGATGAAATATATTTTAAAGTAGAACATAAAGAACGTATTAAGAATTCCTAAATTTAAAATTAAAGACCAAATAGGATTTTTTACATAAAATGATAAAAAAAAAATAAATGATAACGACTTTAAAATAAAATTGACCAGAGAAGTAGTTAAACCATATTTTAAACTAATAAATAAATTAGATAAAAACTCTGTGGAAACTAATTTATTAACCGTAATAGTGTGTCCAAAATATGTTTAAAACAAAGTTGTGGTTTATCATTTTTATGTTAATTCATACAAAACAGCAGAGATCAAACAATTCATTAGAATATTGTTTTGGAAACCAAGTTCATAGGAGAACTTGTCTGGAAAATTGGTATACATGCAAATATTAAAATTAGACACAAATTTAATTGGATTCTCTAAAACTGTCAATAGAACCCTCTTCACTTTTATGTGTTTGTTAAATAAAATTGAGTTTAAAAGGATTTTGCCCCCAACGAATTCAGCAAAAAAACTATTTAATCTCAACTTATTTATGCTTTAAGTAAAAAAAATATTTTTCAAAATATATTTCAATTATAAAGCGGAGACACAAAAAAGCCATTATTTTTCTGACACCAAGTCGAAATGGAATTTAATCAGAATCCAATCAACTTGTCAATTCATGACATTGGGACCAGCAGTGCCGAAAGCCATCAGGAAATTGCAATTCAGAGAAATGGTAAACAATTGACGGTTAATTTTAAGGGACTTTCAACTTTTTGTCATCCATGTCCATTGGTCGTCACTCGGAATTTTATTTAAATTAATTCCGCAAAAAAGAGAGACACCATTCCATACTGTCACAGAGCACAGCACAGCTCAACAATGGATTCGTTATCTATTCGCCCTTTTCCATCAAATTATCTTATCTCCTCCGACTCTTCTAATTATGATGTAAATGAACAAATGTTTTCCTTTCTTTTTATTGATTTTTCATGGTGGAATTTGCTGTCATCATAATCTATTTTTTGCCCTTCTCTCCCATCATCAATACGATGGAGAGCTGTTGAAATATTCACGTGCGTGACTGTAATATAATTAGATGGACGGGGACGCTTTGAAATTCCTCCCTTTCTAAGGATAATAAATCCAGATATTGGTAATAATCCATTTTTTTCTTTTGAAATAACGACCACTTCTGAATGGTCAAACCCATTATCACGTCCCTAAATTAGCCAAATTACATGGTGTTAAATAACTATGCGGCCTATGGCCATTTCGGGGTGCAAATTAAGTGCCAAAATCACGACCCTTACAAATCAAACGGCTAATAATGCGGATCCTTCCTTCCATTTGATCGCTAATTTGTTCGCCTTGTGTCGGCTCTCTGCCATCAATTAATTAGTCGTCACTCGGATCAAAGTCAGTCACCCTGAACCACTCACTCAATCATCCCATGTGATTAAAGACGCACTTTCCCTCCATCAAAAGCCAAACCGACCAAACAAAAAACCATATGGCCAAAATCCGATTTTTCGGTGTCAATTTTGTGTCTATTTTCAATCCATTTAATTTGTAATTGTTTCACGTTTGACAGTATAACCTTTGGCCCAATATTCACACACAAACACAGCCCTCCCCCTCCTTGTCTCCCTCCTGCTCTCGCTTACCTCAAGTTGGATCGGGTCCTCAGCTATCGGCGGCGTAGGCGAAACTTTTTTTTGTTTTCGTATATTTTGTCGGCGTAAACAAATTCAACACTTGATTCCTATTTGTCCACCAATTTCCATCCGAAAATGGGAAAGAGGAGAGAGAGGCGGGGAGAAAGAGAGATGGAAATTGGGATGGGTATCTCCTCACTGGTGACGTCTTCTTGTTTAACAACAGACAGAACAGCTGTTGGCGAATATTAATCGAATTATTTTGCACTCTATCGGAAATTTCCGGTTATTTCACCTGGCTTCGAAAATCGGTTATCACGTTTTTAAATCTATAATTTGATCGCGCACTTCACTCCTCTCACGTCTCAATTGAGATTGATAAATTCGCCGACAAATTGGGCAGACTCTGAAACTGTGATGCTGGTGCACACTGCTGCTGCGAACACGACCACGGACAAAAGACGAATGAGAGCGCACCCAAACGCTTATCAAACGGGGGGCGATGTTAATGATTTGAAAGCCAACGATAAACTGTGTATTTCGGTTGGGAAAATTTGTCCATGCTGTAGCAACAGGAAAATAAACACCACAGTAAGTACTTGTTATAAAGGAACAGAGGGGAATGTAAATGTCAATACTTTTGGCTTAGTGAAATTATCAAATACATAATTCAATATTTAAAAGAATATTCTAAGACTTATGATTTATATCGTTTACAAAATTTTCCGGTTCAAATAATAAATTGAATTTAGTACTTTTTATTTGGGTTTTGCAATTAATAAATTTTTAATTTAATTATTTATTTTTCATGGAAATGTAAACGAAAATCAACAATATTTTAATTACAATTTTATTTAAATATGTTTCTTCTGTTAAAGTCGCATTATAGCACAAGTGCTTTATAGAATTCCTTACACCCTATTGATTTTTCTTTATTATTAAAGTGTGACCTCTGTGCAAGTTTTTGATTATTTTTTTAAATTTATTTAAAAGTCAATTTCGTTGAACAAGGTTTACCGGAATTTACAATTGGATTAAGTGTATTAACTAAAAAATGAGACAGATAATATTTGCCATGTGGAAGTAAGAGAAGACAAAATATAATTTACTCAATGTTACTGTAGAAATAAGGAATGAAAAAGTAATAATATGAAATTGAAAACTACAATTTGAATTTGAAAACCAAATTTTTTAAATATTTTTGTGGTAAATTATTCATAATGCATAAGATTTTGTATAAAATACGATCGATAAGCATTATTGAACACTCGGTCCCTTTCATTCGCCACGCTCGTTAAAAGCCCATGGTGTTAATAATGCCTTATCTTATTGACCTAGTTGAATAAATAAATTTTATATTATGCACACATCCTAAATCCCCAAGGAGGAATACCAGTTTCATATCCAACATTGCTCCTCTCTAATCTCCTTTTAAATCGACTTCCTTCCTTTATGTAATTAATATTGAAATGCTATTATTATGAAAATAATTTGAATAACAGCGATTCGTGACAAACCTTAAATTCACTGCTTTTCAGTCATCATAACAACGGATAGTATTCCTGAAGCTCACACTCTCTAGGTCGATCTTCTGGTCCAATCTAGTCCGGTTCTCTTGGAGATCTTCAATCGCTCTAGTAACGAGGAAACTCTACCCACCAACATGTTCCAGTCGTTATAGTGCTACTAATAGACTACTAATACACTTAAAAAAAGAAATAGTCTCTGAAATGTTGGATGAAGTTGTGATTCCCATGATCTTTGCAGGAATTGAAAGAAGATTTTTTTATTTTAAATTTTATGGTGTGGGGGAGGCACCTGGTATAAAATTTCTATTTTAATTCCCAAGGTAGGAACTTTGAAGTCAAGCAGTAAATTTGATTACCAGAAAATTGAATATTTTTTATAAAGGAGATGTGTAAAGTCCACAAATAGTTGATATGGAATATTATGATTTCAGTTTACTAATGTGCCACTTTAGTACTGAAATTTTTATAATGTCCAAATTAAAGACCTCTTTAGCATAAAAGTATTTATAAAGTGTATAAACCGTGATTTTAACTAAAAAATGAAACTATTAATATGTTTAATTGGTTTTCAAAGTGTTTTAGAAAATCTAGTAGGATTTGCCATTTTTCAAAATTGCAAGTTCAGTTTTTAGTTTTAAATAAATAATAAATAAAATCAAAATAAACTATTAGATACGGAATTATAGAACTATAAACATTGAAATCAATAACAGGGATAAATTATATATGAGCTATTTGCTAATTAATCCATTTGAAATTTAATTGGCATTTTTGATCAAATTCTTCTACCAGTTAATTAAAATTTTTATGGAGACTGAATGAATAAAGCTATAAACAGCACAAAATCAGAAGCCTAATTGCGGCTTTTATTTATAAATACCTTTGTATTGCTGTAAAACCACTCTAAATTAATGTTTTACGGTCTTTTGAAATGAATTATTATGAGTATGTAAAAAGTTGAATTTTTTGGCAAAACTTAAATATTTGTTTTGTGCTCTGTTATAGAACACTGGTTTCTTGGTATTTTCTTTTAAATTTTTGTATGTGTAGCAAATCAAAAACATATTTTAATCACACCATAAATACTTATTTCACATCAATAATAGTACGTAATACTTGATGTAAAATATTGAAATATTCAAATGTAGAAAAATAATTTCCAAATATAATATTCAAGTTAAAAAAAAGTTATATGTAAACGAAAATTATTTAATAAAATTATAATAATGTAATAATATGTAAGTTTAGACATATCTTAAAAAACCTGTTTAACAAGAATTTTATAGAATAAAAATCAACTTGAAATTCAATTCAACTTTAAAGCCGGTCCATGGACCAACAACACAAATGGAACCAATTACATAGACACAACTAGAGACATATCCTTCACACATGTAAACAAGGATATTGCCGTAACTTCACAGGAGGACGTAACTTCGACAGGAGGAAGTTTTTTAAGGTAAGTTTCGAGAGTCGACAGATAATCCTTCAACCTCCATGCCCGGTGATATCAATATCACAAGAAGGCTTGTTTATCGTTTAAAACATTCTCCTCCCTAGACACTTAATGCCTGTGCCTCTGTGATCAAGTTAGTAGCGCGGTGCCGGGTTCGAATCCCGATCATTGTCACCAGATAACGCTTTTCTTAATAACCCTCTTTTCCTCTCTTTCTACTTTCGTTTACAATTCTCTATTTGAAAAATTTCCAATCCAAATTCCTAATTTTCCTATCTCAAACTTTCCTCTTCGTGTTCCAATTCATTTAATGAACTATTTAATTCTGGAAGAGAATGGTACGAACCATCTCATAGAAAAATAGACCACAAAAAAACAGTTTTCGATGTGAAACAATATTGGACAATTGGCAATGAGCTAATCACTCATTCCAATCACACAATGATTAACGAAACACAGACAAAGCTTGCTTTGAAAGTGCCCTACGTCCCCTTGTTGGGATGAAAAGGATGAAAAAAAGACAGTTAATGCCGAAATTTCAATAGCATCAGACTTGTATTTTGTTTTTATTTATTTAAAAAGCAATGTCTGCATAAATCCCTGGAGCACATTTTTCGAGTACATTTCGCAGTTTTGAATGACTCTGGTCTCTGTTGGGTATCAATAGACTAATATGATTACAAAATGATGGAAACTCATATTAGGATATCGATTTACGCAGTGTCAAACACTGTTCTGAAATGATCACTTTGATGCAATATTGATCTGTCCAATTATTCAAAAATCTACCAAAAACCTCACTTTCCACTACAAGATAAACAAAAATATAAGTCCGATTTTATTAATATTTGACCAAACCTATCTAAGAGAATGTTTATAATAATAAGTAAGTTTATTTGCAAAAGTGGCTTCAACGGGCTCTAAATCCGGAGTCTTTTCAGATCAATTTACGTAATCTACCACTGCGATTCGATTTCTGGCTCTTCTGTAAAATTGTAATTTATGCTCTTGCATCGTTGTTCCTGCGGACCGTCGATATGTGAAATTGTTCATTAAAGAATGAAGCAAATGTCTAACTTTATAATTTTACGTAGCTGTTCGACAGTTGAGACTGGGGATATTAATTTTTGGTAAATGAATTTACAGAAATTTAACCCAATTGCCCAAATTATTTCTAAAAAGAGGCACTTGAACTATGAAATTGGATCGAACCCACATCGCTCTTATCATGTATCTTATTCTGGTTTCCAGAAAGGCCAAATTTTTTATTTTAATGATTTATTTTGAGTTTTAAAACCAAAATAACATCAAAGTAAATAATTGAATAAATTGATAAAAGCTTAAATTTTATCCAAAAAACTGAAGCCCGTGATTTGGCTTTAAATTTGGAATGAATGTGGGTTTCAATAATGTTACCTTTTGGATCGAAATTCAATTCAAATCCACGTTTGAAGAATAAAATAACCACAAACACATGAATTTTCAGCAGAAAATTTCACCTGTTCAGCTTTTATTTTCCATTGGGAATAGAGCATGGGCGTTAGGACGAACAGTAAATAAAACCATAAATAAAACGTTGTGCTCCTACGAGCCAGACCTAACCTAGGTCCTCCATTGATAAAATGGAAATGAAATTATACGTCGAAAATTAAATTAAAAAGATAAGATTTTTCGATTTGGAAATAAAATTATTTTTAAATTTTGTCCTTAATTCTATCACGAATTCTCTTTATTAGATTGTTAAAAATAATAGATAAAATTGAACTTAATAGAAAGGAATTGAAATGATCAAACTTTGAGTTTTTAAATTAATGTGCTAAATCATTTTGAATTAGAGTTAAAAGCATTTGCATTAAATTTTGTCTCAATTAACTTGTGGTTAAATCATTTTTATGACATATTAAATACAAAAACTTGTATGACATTAAACATTTGATTCAATATTTAAATATTATTTAAATATATTTTAACAAAATCATAATCATCTTTTTAAAAGATAAATATTATTAAACTTCATATCAAATACTAAATAAATATTCTTTAATATCAAATCGTTCCTATCAAAATTTCATTATATTTGTGACATTTTGGTTTTCACAAGCCTTTACTCCCATCAACGAATAAGAAATAAGCTAAACCCTTTAGGGCTTAAAATCTCTAAAACAATATGTGCTTTTTCAAAAGTTAATTCTTGATATCATTTGTATTACGGTTGAATAAATTATTATATGACCTTGGTTAGTGTTCAAACCGCACTAACCTATCGCTGATCTCAGAATCCAAAGGTACCAGGAACTTCCAATTTTCACACAGTATAACTCTCAAGAAATTTCAAATGGAATCAGTTTCAAAAAATTGTAAAATCTCTCCCAAAGTACGAGTATATTTCTAAGACAGTCAATTAATAGTTAGTTAGAAGATTATATTTTGCTTTTTTTAATTAGATTTCTTTTCGGTTCAATTTATGTTTGTTAATCCCAAAGTTTCATCTTTTGTAATTATCTTTTCAATTAAGCTAAGAATATTAAGTACAAACCAGTTTGATGTAAGAGATAAAATTTTAATTAAAACACCTAATTTTAACCTTAATTAAAAAATTGTGAAAAAGTTAGAAATAATTAAAACATATAAACTAATATTTTAAAAGACTATATTTTATGAAATCTCTTTGAAAAATCCTAGATTTGTCAATTCATAGGAAATAATTTATATGAACGAAATGGGAATCTTATTAAATCATACTAAACAAAGAAAATATTGGACCCAATCATCTGATTTATTCAGACAAGTACCTAATCCGAGATGACCTTTCCAATAATACGAACACAAATCTTTTAATGGAGAGACCTGGTGAAAGACCATTCTTATCTAAATAATTACGAGTAATAAACAATTTATGCAGTGCTTTCTTTTGGTGTACGTGTACAATGATGAACAGTACCTGTGGGATTTGCTGTCCATGGTAATCGCATTCCCACTGTGCCCTGATTTGATAAATGACTCCCAATAAAAGTACTTTTCCCCATTTAATAAATGTGTTTTTTCTCATTTTCACTTTATCAGCGCTTTTGATTATACATACCCATGTGTGGCTATGTGTGTTGGCCAGGTAGATAAATGTGAGGACTCACTCCTCTCAGATGACATTTTACGCTTGATCCGACCGACTGATGACGGCATAAAGGCAATGCTATCAGCAACTTTGTTTGTTTGTGTGCAGAAATTCGCTGAGAATGCGATAGGACGACGGAATAAAGTGTATTGCCGGCATCAAATTGGATCTATCCAGTTATATCTGGCTTGTGACTGATCCGCCAACTGTTGCCTTGCACGGATTTCTATCTCACTATCCCTGTGATATTACCTGAATGGAAAATCCCTCTATAGTCCCCCCAAAGGAAAACACTTCCTCCATGTTTACTATCCCATGTCTGGGCAGAGATAAATTGAAAGTGGCAGGATTGTCCCAATAATCGTGGCCTAAGCATGAAAAATGTAAGCCTTATTTATGAATGAACATTGGGACGACAATGAAACGGAGAATTACAAATTGAACGCCTCCGTTCCTTCTTCTTTCAACACAGAACAAACTTTCCATGTTGTTTATCGACCATATTTTATTTCGGATTCCTTTTCTCCTTATGTTATACGTAAGTACATAGAATCCGCCTCTATTTACCCACAAATCCCGCCAAAAGCAACACAATATTCCTTGAATGAACCTCGGTCCAAAGTAAACAATCACTTCTTTGTTTTTATTATGCGAAAGTGACTCCTTATTGAATTAAAGTCTGATTCTTTTTTTTTGGGTCGTGTGTGTGTCAATGAGGGTTTTTCTTCTTTGAAAAGCAAAAATGAAACACAATTGTAAGCAAAATTGATTGTTCTGCAAAATTCCCCAAACGCAACGTCAACAACAAATAGAGTGAACGTCACTTTGTTGGACACCTTCACCTTCAAGTCTCTGTCCTGTGCTGTGGCTGACGACGAACACAAATTCAATTAACCGGTCTCAGGTGGGGGGATCCTGTTTGTCGGTTTCTCATCCGTCTTTCTCCTTTTACACTTGCCCACGTAAATAAGTACTGTTTTTCCAATTAAAATAACCAACTTCATTTGAAAATGTCCAACTTCGTTGGTTATTTCAAGTTAAAGTAGAGTAATAAATTATAAAATAATCAAATGATTTAATAGTTATTTAAACAACGTGTGGGAAAATGAACCATAATTAAACTCGAGTAGAGTTAGATACGAGTGTTTAATTATGTGTTTTGTCCAACTTGTTTTTTTACAAGATTTTATACAATTCGCATATTTATTAGTAAAGACAACCCAGTACTAATTTAAGGTCACATAACAAGCGAATAAAATTTTTGGTTTCAATTTTTCAAAATATCACGACAAACATGCACGGTATCACTGATATGCCCATGTTAGCATTCATCATTTAAATCACATTTAAAAGCCATAATCAACATTTAAAAAGAAATATACTTTTTTTCATTTAATGTGAAGAAATTATAATTGATTAATAAATCATGGCCTACTTTATTATAGACATGAAAAACGTCAAAGTATATTTTCATTTTACGCTACTGATTAAAAATTAAAATTTTTAGTAGTTAAATTTTGGTACAAAGTACTAATTTTGTGTATTTAAACGATTTGTAATTGGCTGCGGGTATTGAATTATACTTTATTTAACACTGTACGATTATAAAATAATTTCTAGAGGAAGCATTGTCTACTTAAATGTAAACATTTTTCAACAGAATTGTATAAAAAAAAATAAAACTATAAGAAAAATAATAATAAGAATGATAAATCATTTTTCTTAATAAAATACGGTCTTATGTAAATATTAAATTTTGGGTCAAATGTGTCCTAAATCAACCCTATTTTCTAAAATACGAAATGCAAAATTTCTTCTTGTTTTGACTGAATAAAAAAAAATAGTTGTTGTGTTCAAAAACTTTGAATTTTGTTTGAAAAAATATAAAGGAACGATTTAATTTAATTATTTTTTTGCTTTTACTCATCATATCAATATTAAATTTGTAAAGAGTTGGAATTTTTAAATTAATATTTCCTGGATATACGAGGGAAGTGTGAAAAGATCTCGGCTTGCTTGCACGGTGGTGCTACTTTCAAAGAAAAAGTAATTAACGAATCAAAACATTCCTAAAAAAATAATTGATATAATTTCAGCAAGCGTTACACAATCCACACAATCCTTCCATCTCCTTCTTGGCCGTCCGGATCTACGCCCCCTTCCCCCTTGGGTAGATTGAAGCACTTGTTTTGGGGGTTAATTGTCGTCCGCTCGAATAACATGGCTTGCGTATCTGAGCCTATTGACTTTGAGTTCAGTGAAGACGTCCGGATATTCGTATAGGATATACAGCTCATTGTTGTATTTCCTACGCCACATTCCATCATCCTGAACTGGCTCATATATACAACGTAATATTTTTCTCTCAAATACGCCGAGTGCTTCTTCGTCAGATTTTGTTGTAGACCATGTTTCGCTTGCGTAAAGGAGGACAGGCCTAATAAGCGTTCGGTAAATCTTTACCTTGGTTATTCTGCTAAGAATTCGGCTCCTTAAATGTTTTATAAATCCATAAAAACATTTATTTGAGGTCAGAACCCTTATCTTGATTTCATTAGATGTGGTATTAGTTTGGTCGACATATGAACCAAGATACATGAAGTTTATTGTTACAACTTCAAAGTTGTTTTAACCTATTGTAAGGTTCTGGCCTATGTTTAGAGCTCTTTACCAGGCGGATGTCCAGTCAATATTTAAGTTTTAGACTCGTTAATGTAAACTCCCTCATGCTTAGCAGCCTCCAAATAAAGGTCTCCTTCATCCCCGTCAAGCCGCTATGTCGATGTCATCCGCGTACGCTAAAAGTAAAGCAGATTTGTGTAGTAGAGTGCCTGATGTGTTGACCTGTGAATCCCTGATCACTTTTTCAAGAGCAATGTTAAATAGAACACATGCCAAGGCATCCTCCTGTCTAAGACCGTTTAAGGTCTCAAATGGATCTGAGATGCTGCTTTCAATTTTAATTTGACAATTGATGATAACCTGATTAGTTTAGTGGGGAACTCTAGCTCATACATTGCTTCAAACAGCTTAGATCGTATCACACTATCGTAGGCTGTCTCGAAGTCAATGAATGGGTGATAAGAGCTTGAATTGTATTCCAAGAGCTTTTCCAAAAGTTGCCACAAAACAAATATTTGATCGCTCGTCGACCTTCCTGATCTGAATCTGCTTTGGTAACTGTCAATATTTTTATCCGTCCAAGGTCTTAATCTCTCATAAAGGATATTTGAAAAGACCTTGTAGCCAGTATTTAGGAGAGTGATCACTCTATAGCTTTGGTAGTCCATTTTGTCTCCTTTCTTATAGATTGGACAGATTAGGCCATAACACCAATTCTCGGGTATGGATTCCTTGTCCCAGATATCATAACAGATTCTTAACAGCAACTGGATCAACGCTTCACCCTTATGTTTCAATAGCTGGTAATCCATCACTTCCCGGTGCTTTAAAGTTTTTTAACTTCTTACACCATTTAATGTCTCTTCGTAGATTGGTATAGGTTGGGGTCTTGTTTGCTGAGGCTATATTCAGGATTGGGTGTGGCATTTCTGTTTTTCTTTCATTTAACAGCTGTTGGAAGTGTTCTTTCCATCTTGTTGAAACTTTTGCGGAATCACCTATAATCATACCATCGGTTTCTCTACAGAGCGCTCCCTGTGGCGCAAACTCTTTTCGGGCAGCGTTAATTTGGGAGTAAAATTTTCGTATTTCACTGCTTGTCCGATACTCTTCAAGTTTCCCAATTTTTTTGTTTTCAAAGGATTTTTTATTCTTTTTGTGTAGGCTTTTTTTGGTCTTCTTAGTTCTTTGTACTTTTCAGTATTAGTCCTAGTATTTCTGCCTTGATGTAATTTGAGTTATGCAGCCGTTTTTATATCAGTTTACAGTTTAGACCAGGATTCGTCCAATCCAAAGTCTCCATGTTTATTATTATTTTAGATACTCGCTGCGAATAGTTCAGGGATATTCATGGATTTCGGAGAACATCAACGTTATACTTTTTTTCTCTTTATGCTGAAGCGATGCTGCCCTTTTTGATATGCAGACTCTGATAACATTCAATAATTTGGACACATGGCGTGCGTCGATGAGGGCGTGGTCGATTTTTGTCTTATAGTTCCCTCCGGAAGATACCCTAGTAGTCTTGTGAATGTCTTTTCTTTCAAAGAATGTACTTCCAACGATCATATTCTTAGATGCGGCAAAGTTTACTAGGCGAGATCCACTGTGGTTGTAAAGCTCATGAAGACTATGAATACCTATATACGGCCTATAAAACTCCTCTCTACCCACTTGCACATTAAAGTCTCCTATAATAAGTTTTATATCGTACTTTGGGCAGTTGTTGTAGACTCTTTCCAATGTCTCGTAGAACTCTACCTTTTCGTCGTCAGTTTCTTCCTCCGTTAATGCATGTACGTTTATAATGCTATAATTGAAGANTAGGCGAGATCCACTGTGGTTGTAAAGCTCATGAAGACTATGAATACCTATATACGGCCTATAAAACTCCTCTCTACCCACTTGCACATTAAAGTCTCCTATAATAAGTTTTATATCGTACTTTGGGCAGTTGTTGTAGACTCTTTCCAATGTCTCGTAGAACTCTACCTTTTCGTCGTCAGTTTCTTCCTCCGTTAATGCATGTACGTTTATAATGCTATAATTGAAGAATTTGCCTTTAAGTCTAAGCCTGCTCATTCGAGGGTTTATACCCTTGAAATCCATTATGGGGTGCTTGACCCTTTTAGCGACTAGGAAGCCCGTGCCTAGTCCATGTTGTTTTCTGTGGCAGCTGTAATAAAAGTCGTAATTCCTCTTTTGCATTATTCCGTCACCGTTCCATCTAATCTCTGCAATTATATCGGTGCTGTGAGAATCAACCACTTCCTCAAGTTGCCGCAGTGCACCAGCTCTGTACAATGTTCTAACGTTCCATGCGAATATCCGTAAATCCGTTTGCGTCCACCTTCTGTTTCCAAGTCTGCCGATTATCCGTTCGTAACAGATGTTTTTTTTTCAGAATGGGTTGTTAGCCCTTCGCCAACCTCCTGTAGGAGACCACAGCGCTTGAAATTTTAGCCTGCAAGATTAAAATCTCACAGTTTCCAGAAGTCACCACGAGGAGGTAAAACAAGCACTTGGCCAAGAATTTGACAGTTCCGTCCATTCCCTTATGGCGTCTCTCCCAAGTTTTTTGTACAAGCAATCAGTATATATAATCAAAACGTTATGGGTATAGGAAGAAATTTTTATTCGAAATTTTTAATTATTATTAAAGGGTTGGCATACCGTAACAAATATTCAAAATACATAGTTGTATAGGCCTATAATATGAAGCATTACGAAACATTACTGAAAACCAAGAGAAGAAAATCACTCCCCTCGTAAAATACAAGGATCCTTTAATGATTGTTATCTATGAAAATACTTCTCAGCCCACAATTCGAGCAAAGTGCGCCGTGTACGGAGTCTTTTATACCAAAGTCCATTTCTTTTAGCTCACTTTTATATGAGCTAACTTTTAACTCTATAATCTGATCTCGACGCCGCCAGATCGTAACATGATATTAGTGGGTTGAGCGCAGAACTTGATGGGGGATGCCTAACACAATTTCTGACCCTAACTAACTTGTTGTTATCGATAAAATATTTCAATATAATGATTCCTCAGAGACGGGATAGGATAGAATGGGAAAGGATAAAAGTATTTATTAATGACATTCGAGCACTGCACACTAGGTCATTATAGGTCTAGTCACTTTAGAGGAGATGTTCAATGTTATTAATGAACTAGTATGACGAAACTCAGTAAATAATTAACTTATGCTGAGTAGCTTAATTGGAATCATTGACCACACTCCGATCTCTCTTACTGAAGCAAAAATTGCATTCAAAATAACTAATAATAATATTAATCAAAGCCGACAAGTTCTAAAAATGAGGGTCCATTTCAAAATAAGTTAATTCTCTTAAATTCAACTAAAACTAAATAAATAAACAACCTCAAGATCCGCACACTGGCATTTAATTCAAATTACTGGAATACTGTTTAATGAACAGTAAAACTTTTAATTAACTAATGAAAGTTTACCGTTTATTGCAGGTAAATTTTTCCGTTCTTTTTTTTCGTAACCACTACAAATAATTTACTCGTCAAAATAATTAACTACTTCATAACTTATAGCTTTAACTGAACTGTGTATTCTGTAGAGACCAGCTTCAAAAAGTTTACACCATGATAGAACTAATTTTAATCAGTACTTATTGTCCATTAAATAATTGGTCTTGGAATAATGCGACTCGAATTTTGATCTTATTTATAAACTATCGAGCAATTAGTATTATTAATTGGCAATTGGCTTAAATAAACAATCGTTTATAAATTACCAATGATGCTAATTAGGACGCAATTATTTTGTATTAAAATTATATTAATGCAATTAGTGAATACTTATCAATTCCGTAGTATTACTTGTTAAAGATAAATTTTATTTTTGAATTTCTTTAAATAAGTCTCTAAACTGAAGTAGCTTTAAAATTGGGCAACTCTGTAGTTCTTTCCAAATGATTATAAAAACCAAATACAAAGAAAAGAAGTGCTGTAACAAACTGTTTATCCTGTATTTATGTTGGCAACTCGTGACCAAAATCACTTATGTTTTCGACACAATGACTGCCTTACAACGTGCCTTGAAATAAACCACCATCAGCATCTTCCGTCATTACTTGGTATTGATACTTATTACATACACTTTTTCACAAAGTCTCTATAGACAAACCACACCCCAATAATCTAAACATAGACTGTAATTAGAGTGGTTAATTAGATATTGATAACTATATACTTTTTCAATATCAATTAATTATTATATTCCTATAAACAGACACATTACATAAATTAAGTAATTAAAAGTTATTTGTGCAACTAGGACGAATAAATAAGACATAAATAAACACTGAGATTCTTCAAAGTGTTATCAATAAGGCTTGTGTATTGAATAATGTCTATCGACCATGTTTTAAACAAGATTTTATGAATTTTTGAATGAATTAGTACAGCGATCCAAAAGTGTACTAATTCATTCAAAAATTCATAAAATCTTCTTTTTTTTAAATTTAAATTGTTTTTCTTTATGATAAAATAAATTTTGTTCCTGTTGTATTTCTGATCATAGAGAGAATTATATGTTTTTTTTTCTTGGTACATAAGAAAGGTACAATATGCTCATTTCATGAAACGTTCAATTTAAATGCAAACCACTTTATTACGGAACCTCTATTATAATAATAAAAAACACTAGTACTTAAAAATATTCATTAAAGCATTTGTTCTTGTGGTATAAAAAAGTCCTTGATACAAGAAATAGCAGGACATTTTTTTAACTTGTCTAAAAAAATTCACGTAAAACAAATCATAAAAAAAATTCTTACTTTTACAGAGGTCTGAACGGATACTATTTGATCGTTATCAAGACCTGAATTATAAATTTTCCATTTTTTTCTCTGTTAAAAATATTTAATTTTATAACGATCAGTCACCGTTTAACGGCCTTAAAATGTTCAATTTATTATTCAAAATGGCCTGAAATTTAACATTGAGATAAATTTGTTGTTATAGCATTTACGTGTGATCCGTCCCCATCTCCAATTCCAGGAAACGGACCGCATCAACCGGTCTTGTCCATAGCTCCTTAGATGTTAGTAAGGTTGGCTTCGTTGGGCAGTTAGTGTCATGAAGACTACTACCATAATCTGGACAGGACTCATCCAGACGCGACATGTAATGTTTAAGCATGCGACACCATCCCCAGCGAAACTGAGCCAGGGTTGCTCTAGTTGTGAGGGGCAGAATCCTTTCTTCCTTTGTTAGCCGCATCGCGTAATAGCCTAAAAACCCGCTATATCAGAAAATATTAATTGTAACTGTGTCTTTATTAACTATCCTATTGTGTCCGTATTATCATTCACAATGCATAATGAGCACAGTTTTCGATAGCCATCATTACTTTGTTTGAACTCAAACATACTATTTTCTCATAATTCGAAATATGGGGTTTTAGACTTCCAAGGATAATTACTGGCTGCCTACTATGACATAGCGGCCCAATTTTTCGCGCTGTATATATTGAACAATAGGTTATCAACTAGTTCAGTCTAAAAAATCACCAAAAACCCTCTCTTGTTGGCCCATTGATTGGGAGAAAATAAGTTACCTGTCGTAATTTGATGAAACAATATTTCTGTATGAGAAAATTCGCACGCCTTTTTAATTATTTGCAACAAACCTAGACTTTTGTTTTGTCCAGACGATGGCCAATGAATAGTGATCAGATTCATACACTCCGAGATATTAACTAAAATTTAATCGATGACCTCTGTCGTAAAAGGGTGAAACGCAGTGTATTTAAATAATTATCCTAAATTGTAGCAAGTTCTTTTAAAATAACGTTATTCAATAATCCTTTATGGAGACAAATTTGGATTAATATCTTATACAAATAACGTAAAATACCGCAAAATTTATTCTCAGACAAATATAAGGTAATCTACTCAATTTTACAGAAGGAAACTTGTAGAAATAGTTTAATACTAGAGTTCAGAGGAATCAATTTCTCGACCGGAGATGATCAACTTATAACATCTATTATAATAATCAGATTTATGATGTTGTTGAAAGCTCGGATATGAAGAAGTTTAGATAATTTCCACTTATGATATTTAATATAGTTAAGAATCCCCCATCTATCAGCATAGCTCTACTCAAATGCAGTCTGTTATATTAAAGGGGATAAAATTTAAATTAATCTTATACTGAGAATAGATTAAACTAAAATAGAATTATGGAGCCAAAGCTAGTCAAACAGTATCAACACTGTCTATTCAAAACCATATTATTGTCATTCTAAGAAACTTAAACTGGAATTTCAAAGAAACTTGTGTACTAAATAAGCCTAATCCCCTCTCTACTACATTTCCTAATAAAACATTTAACCCAATTCCAGAATAACTGTAATTTAATTTAACCTTCACATAGTTAACCCTTTCATTCCACCATTTCCACAAATAATAAAACCCACGTTTGATAGGTTGGCGCAGAACTCGCTCGGGGATTTCCTATATTAAAGCAGGGTTTTACCTTGTATATCGGCCTAGCTCTCCCTGCCTATCGAAATATCTTGCTATAACTATGAGAGCTCTGTGACCTTAAATTCGCCTCCCATTGAAATACTACACTTTTAGGAAAAGTAATACATTATTTTATTTTTCAACAAAGTCTTCTTTTTATTTGGTTCACTTAAACAATATTTTTCTAAAGGCCAAAAGAGTTAAGCTCCAAATTCGTCTCAAATCTCAGATCGCCGTAGGACTTTTTTAAAGTTTGAAAGCAGAAAGATTTCATACTAAGTCAAGGCTCGCCATTTCGTATCCTAGATTTATCAATGTGGTCATGACAACCGAAAAGGCGTGAAGATGCGTTAGTCGTCAAAGGTGAGAAAACGCGGCACGCTTTGCGCGATCAGATTTCTTAATCTCAATATTCATTCAGGATAAGATCATTGCAATGGGTCATCAAAACACTGATTGATGTGACTTCTTTTCTCTTGGTTTTACCCTTAGCTTATCTCCAATAGATCTATGGGTCAAACCAAAAGAAGCCGCAGCCTTCCTTGAAATCTGGGAAAAGCGGCTAGAACATCAAACGAGAACCATTTGGAGAATAAATCCCCAGGTGAAAGGTGCCAACAACAACAAGAGTCCTCAAAAAATGTATCCAAGATATCATTGATTTCTCTTTCCAAAATCAAAAATCGAATCACTGAAAGATGTTGCTCTTTCTACATTTTTCGAAATGAACCCTTTCAAATTCGATTAAAACAAAATTACTTGTCCGATTTGACTAGAACCTTAAGGAAGACTGAGAAAAATGTTCGTTTTGCAATATCAGTGATATTCGGGTAGAAGGCTATTTGAAGGTCAGACAGTCCTAGTAAGTTGTTGTGATTGATGCAGTGATTCTATATTATTCCTTTAAATAATCTTTAGCATAACGATGGGATAGAATAAGTCTAATAGAGATCCGCCATTTATCACCGCACATTAGGGCAGTATAGGTCTGACTACTTTAAAGAATAGGCTCAATGTGTAGTTATTATAAATTACCAGCTATTTACAGACTATACAAATCAGGAGAATATGTGGAGGTTGGTTTTCTCCCTGCACTGACAGCCTTTCTCTGAAAATGGGATAGAAATTCAACGACTCTTCATCCAATATTTTAATTAAAACCCAGTATAAAATATTAAATCCATCCTTTATTGTAAAAGAGAGTCATCAATTAAAATTACAAAATGTCAAATAGTAACAAAACTGAGAAGTAGTAATGGAAATTACAATCTATACAGTTAAGAGAACACAGAAAAAACTAAACATTACTTATAAATTAGAGCCAATCATAATTTCAACGTCAAGAACACAAACTTTTTCACTCTAGTCTCTTGTATAATGATTCATTTGTACATTAAATTTCCGATTCTTTCTTCTTTTCGCCCCCACTCACTTTGTCCATCAACAATGTAATCTACAAAATATTATCTCTATTCTTTCTCTACCTTAGAAAAACGTTAAGGGTGTGCCATTTTAATCAAGTGTTGCTCTTTTTTTGTGTGATTCTTTGTAGAGATAGATAAACGAATATATATCCTTCTCTGTGTGTGTTCAATTTATTCGTTATTGTTAATACACAAGTAAGGCACAAGATTATCCATAATACAATATGCATCATATTCCTAGGTCACTAGACAGGTTTACTTTAAAACTAAATTAAATATCTATAGAGCGGAGGAGGAGTTTAGTGGGAAATCTGACCTCGACCGAGAAAGGAGGCAAAAGTCAATGAAGAATGGCAACGCTTATGCCGACGACATCGTGTGTTTGTGTGGGAAGTACGCCTTTAAATTAGAAAAACAAACACAACTGGAGGAAAGATAGATAGATGGAGAGGGATTTCACAACCTGTGCGATGCAAATCATTGACTAGGTCGGCTAATGGCGATAAAACTTGTGCACGGGCGAATTCTCGGTCAGGTCGGTGAGTAAAGTCGGTGCCTGGAGCGGCCGTAAATTCGATGAGAAATTGCTCCGGTCGTGAGACGGAGGAGAATGCTGTGCTGATGCCGTCAGTCCATCCGGTACAGTAAATGTCCTCGCCCAAATGTTTGTCGAAGCCGAAGCTGATCGTCTGCAAAACAAAAAACCAACAAAAACTTTAGTCTAGTCAAAATAACAATTTAAGCTTCACCAATTTACCAAACAATAAGTAGGATTACAAAACTCAATCCAAAATAAACTCTCCACCAAGTAAAAGTTACGTGTTTAAAATAACATAAAAGTTCTTTTATTTTATCCTATTTAAAACTAACAATGGATTTATTTATAAAAGTACTTATAGTCGTTTTCAACAAATTAAATTTGGAAAATAGGATTGTGATTACGGTAGAAACTGTTTATTCGAACTTCCTTTATACATGGATTAAAAATTAGACCCAATTATTTTATTCGCGGTTAAAAATGTAAATATTCGGTAGGTGTATATTCAAATTATCCAATATGACCCTGATTTAAATTCTATGGTATATTACATTGCAAGAAATATGGTAAAAGCTAGTAATTTTCTTTAAGAAATAAAAAATAACAATAGTTGTTTTTTCACAACGATAGATAATGAAGTACTTTGTCAATAAAACGAAAGATTTTTATTACATTCATTACGATTATGAAATGAAACCAGCAAAATAGTGTTATCAACAAGTTTGCGTCTTTTTGTGCAATTCCTTTAAAAAATCACAATAACACAATTTTAACTCTCGAAATTTTTATAACAGGTTTGAATTATAATTGCTGTATTTTTTAAGTAAAGTGTTAATTATATATAATACTAATAAGTGTATTTTAAAAAACATTGACAAATTTACAACTTTACCGCACTAGGGCGGCAAGTGTCAGTTTACCACATGCTAATTGAGGGTTTTATGTAACGGCATTTCACAATAGTTCTTTATGCTATAGGAGTGTAAAATGAGCCGTTTTTAGGACATGAGCGTTAAGCGAGTTTTTCATCGTTTCCAAATTAAAAATAGAATTTTAGACCAGAGCAGAACAAATTTTCTAGTACTTTCCTTAAAAATTCACGAAAAACTACTTAAAAACATATTTGCTATTACAACGGTCTCAATTTGAACGGTTTTCGGGTGCTATTTAACAGTTATAACGGTCTGGGATTCAAATTGGATAGTTTTTCCCTCAAAATGGCGCCGAATTATAGACATTGAAACAAATTGATTTATAGATTATAACTTGCTGTTTCTCAATAGTATTCTCATGTATTTTTCCCTTTGATATCAATATAACCAGATTCAATGTATAAATAAAGTATCACAAGTACTAAGATTAAATACCTCAAATTATCTATTCATTTAAAAAAGGTCCATCTTAAAAAATCACAGCATTAATTGTACCTATTTTCATCTCTTTAAAAATTGCCAATATCTCTACAAAAATTAGTAAAAAAAAGGCTCATTTCGTATTAAATTAGTTAAAATTCACTCAAAATTCCCTTGACAAATCAAAAAACTCATGACAAATGGAAAAGTAGCATTTTAGCTGTCGACAAATGTCTGGAAATCACTCAACAGACAATAAATGCCAATTTGTAATTTTAAAAATAACTAAGAACTGTACCTGGGAAGAGCGTGGGCTGATGAGAATATAGCTTTCGCTCCGACTCGCTTTCCCGTCTGCCACCTCCGAACAATGAACTTCATCCGCTCGATGGCTACAATTACCATGGCCGCCGCTCTGAAACTGGTCCTCTTCTTCCTCTTTGGCTTTGGTCCATTTTGCGCCTGCACCAGGGCCAAAGCGTTCGCCTCCGTCTCCTGGTACGAGGCCAGCACGATAAGTAAATACCGCTTCTGGTGGACCAACGCCTTTCTGAAACTCTCGACTCTTAAATATTTGCCAAACAAGTGATTGGCCCTCTCCTCCAGCTCGACCCGGTTGTGCAGATTGGCCTGGGGATTCGCCCCCTCCAATTCGTTTATCCTTCGCTGCAGCAACAGACGTTCGTCCTTCATCCTTTGTACGGTTTCGGTCATTTGTCGGTTTTCCAGTTTATTTTCGGACAACATTTTGTTCATTTCTTTCAACTTGATTAGGAACTGCTCCGGCACCATTCCCTCCATCGACGACTCCTTTGACAGGGCCTCCGCCAGACGGATCTCTCTTTGGGCACTCCGCTCTATATCACTTCGCAGCAAATTCACTTGCTCTTGGAGGTGGTCCCGCTCTCTTTCCATACTTTGCAGCCTCTGCCGAAGATCGTGATTCTCCAAACTGTTTTGAGTCGACTCCAGCCTCTCTCTGCCTCTTCGCGTCGCCTGTCTCGATTCACAGTCCTCAAAGTTGGATATTCTCGCCTCCAGACTTTCAATCTCATTCTTGGAAAGGATCAATTTCTCTTGGAGAATGTCCAACTCATCTTGAAGATACTCCTTTTCCTTGGACACGCGATTCAACTCCTTAGTTAATCTTTCGTGATGCTCTTTGTGATCCGAAACATCCTTTTCGAAGCGAATCTTTTCTCTATCTAAAACCTATTTAAAATAAAACATACAAATTTCAATTATAATAAATTATTTTGAAAGCTGGAGATAAATAAATAGCCTTTCTTTAGTACAAAAAAATATCATAACACATTAACATTGATTAAACATACATGAGTGTCTCCTTTGAATTTGACGCGTAAAGTTTTAGTCATTAAATAAAAACGCATTTGTCGATTTAAATCATTCTTTGAAATTTAGTTAAATAGTTAGTATTAATGTTTTTGGAATAAACAATGATTTATAATTTTAACGACGGAAATCATCAGGTATTATCTCAAGAACTCCGTTACAAATATATAATATTACATTAACGTGTATATCTGTAATATAGATATATTTTCGTTATATTTTACTGTTTCAAATAATCTAAATTCGAGAAGAAAACCTTTGTTATCCCCCTCAATACTTCTCTTTTATCTAAAATTCATAATGTTTTAACTAAAACTACACACGTTTGTATTAATTCCTTTAATAGTTATTTAAACAACGTGTAGTAAAAATGAATCATAATTAAACTCGAGTAGAGTTCTAGAAAACGAATGAAATGAGTTTTCTAATAGATACGAGTGTTTAATTGTGTGTTTATCCAACCAATTTTTTTCAAAATTTTATAAATTTTCATATTTATTAGCTATTTTTCCGCGGAATATGAAGTAAAGAATAAGAAGACAACCAAGTACTAAATTAAGGTCTAAACACATACAATTAAGGGAAGTACTTGTCAAGCGAATAGAACTTTTGGTCTCAATTTTTCAAAACACGACACCCTTGCACCATCCACTGTATCACTGATATACCCGTGAATCATTCATCATGTAAACCACATTTAAAAGCCATAATCAACATTTAAGAAGAACTTTACTTTTTGTCATTTAATGTGAAAAAATTAAATTGATTAATAATTCATGGCCTACTTTATTATAGAGACATGGAAAACGTCAAAATATATTTTCATTTTACGCAACTAAGATTAAAAATTATGATTTTTAGTAGTTGAATTTTGTGACAAAGTACTAATTTTGTGTATTGACACGATTTGTAATTGTCTGCGGGTATTGAATTATACTTTATTCAACACTATACGATTATAAACCAATTTCTATAGGAAACATTGACTACTAAAATGTAAACATTTTTCAACAGAATTGTATAAAATAATTTTATAGTGTACTAATGAATGGATATAACTGAAAAAATACAAAATAACAAGAAAACTCTTTAAAAAAATTCAAACTGGAAAAAATTTAATTTTTAGGTATAATGAGTTTAACTCTTACCCACAATCTACATAAAAACTGAACTTATAATTGTTATTAATATTAGTTATATAAGCATTAAGCAGAAGCATAAGTGATTATAAATGTGGTCGTAGTCTGTATTATCAAGTGAATGACCAAAGACCAATAACATATGATTCATACTGAAAAAACAAAATATATCATCATCATATAAAGAGCTGAGGATTCACCAAGTTCCACACAAAGGGAAATTTATTTATATCCTTAGCAAGAAGGATGTTTGTCAAGCTCTGCAATTTGTATTATTTTTGGCCACAACTTTCAACAACATTATTTAATGTTTTGATAATTTCTCCCAATTGAAAGATATTATATCTATTACGATAAAATTCGAACAAATTTTTAAGAAAAGACACACGCGTCAAATTTAAAAGGTACACCATTAGTAATGTAAAGTACGCATCATTTTAAATATTTAAGGACTTGTGCTTGAAAGGAAATCAACAAGTAAATATAAAAGCAAGTGCATAACGTTTGCAAAATTTCTTAATGTAAGAAAAAACTTATTATTTACATTTAATATTATTAACAATAACTATTGTAAAGTAATATAACTTCCTATTGTAGTTAAAAACGTCATTATATTCCTACTATTAAATATAAAACCCTTCTTTAACTACACTGCGAATTACAGTAATTCTGTAGAATGCAAATTGAAAAATGAACGCGATAAAGTTCATGGTAGTTCGCAACGAGAAAACCAATTTAAATAAATTGCCCTTAAAGAGCACTCAAAGTATTTCCTTAAACCAATCAATAAAAGTCAATACCTGTTGCAAGTCCTTTACTCGTTCCTTTTCCCTCTCATTTTGGGCGGATAAGAGCTTCACCTCGCTCTCCAACCGCATCACCAGGTCCGAGTCCTGCTCCACGGCTTTATTGCTTCTCCTCGGCGAATCAACTGGAGACTTTAAAAGACTATCCCGAGACTTGCTCCGCTGAATGACATTAATTTGAGACGACAACTTTTCAATTTTTCCCCTCTCCTCCTCCACCAATTTGTGCAATTGGATCTCATTCTCGAGGGCCTCCTCCAATCGAAGGCGCATCGCATCCAGCAGCTCCGCATCCTGCTGCTGGATCGATGTCGAGTTCTTCTTTTCCGACTCCAAAATTAATTGCATTCGGATGCAATTATTTCGCTCTGTTTCATACTTTTGTTTGAACTCTGTCAACTGTTCGTTTAGCTCGTTATTCTGAATCAGGAGCTCCTCATTCCTGATCGCCTCCCTGTGGAGACTCTGCTTCAAGTCCTTTAATTCATCATCCAAATTGCCCGTCTGCTCAATCAACTCTTTAACCGACTTACTCTTTTGTACATTCTCGTCATCATTGTCGTCCTCCGAATTAATTTCATCACTTTCAATCGCCTTAAGGATACTCGAATCCAATTTCGCGCTATAATTGAGCTCCTCCTCGAGCTTTTCGGCAATTTCTTCCACAGCAAACGGTTTTAATTGGTTCGCGTTCTCCTTAAACTTTTCCATCTCAATGTGCAATCGCAGGACATTATTAATTGATTCATCCAAGTCCAGTTTACACTTTTCCAACTCCAAACTCTTTGTAATCAGTTCATTCCTTAAAACAGTCAACTCTTTATCA
Organism: Clogmia albipunctata; assembly: GCA_001014945.1. Taxonomy (NCBI): domain Eukaryota; kingdom Metazoa; phylum Arthropoda; class Insecta; order Diptera; family Psychodidae; genus Clogmia; species Clogmia albipunctata. Next base: position 56,256 of record JXOV01005507.1, read on the forward strand.
TAATTCTGTTCGATTCGAGCAAAATTGAGCACATCCTTTTCCACTTTATTCAAATGCTCCTCCTTTTTGCTTAAAAGGAGCTTCAAAGTCTCTATTTCATGCTCCAAATGTAACACTCTATCACTATTCACTTCACTGTCTTTATTGCTGTTATTATTCTGCACAAGTTTGTCTAGATTTTCAATTCTTGAATTTCGTTCTTTAATTTCCTCTTCTAGAGATGAAATTTTCTCTGTTAAATTCTTCACGTCCAATCCTCGCTTCTCCAATTCCCCCTCTAGACTCGTCACCTTGTCCACTTTTAATTTCATCTCGTCAACTTCAAGTTGTAAATTGATTTTCTCACTTTTCAAAATCTCCAACACCTTGATCTTGGCGGAGAGTTCAATCTTTAAATTGGAATTCTCCTCAATTTTCGCCTTCAACTCGGCCTTGTACTTGAAAATCTCCTCATCCACGTTCCTCTCCTTTGAATCATCCTCCACCAGCGAAAAATCGATATGCCTTGGCATTGGTTCAGGGGTTAATGTGATCAAGTTCTCATTAAAAGCAGATTCAATTCGCCTTTCTTCCGTTTTTGGGGTGGGTTTTGGAATATTAAACGTCGCTGTAAAGTTCTTCTGATTTAGGTCAGGAATAGTTCCTTCTTTCCTCGATTCAGCTCTTCTCGCCACATCAGGAACATCATAATCCGAAATCGAGACCACATCACTTAACGTTCTCGCACTTAGCTTCTCCTCATTCTCAGTCATCCGCATGACCATCTCCTTTTGATCCGCATCCAGAGCCAAATTCAAGTATACTTTCAACTGCTGCTGCTTCTTCTGCAAATCCTCCCGCAAATTGTCAATCTCCTCGTTCTTCTCCGCCAGAATCGTCTCCATCAGGTCCGGTACCGCAATCTTATTCGCCATCTCCGTCTTAATCTTTTCCTTCAGCTTCGCATTCTCTACCGACTTTTCGTGCAATTCCGTTGCCAGGCGTCGCACCTCCTCATTCTGATCCTTCGATTCCGACTCCTGGGCCAGCTGCACCTCCTGCCTGTCGATTATCTGCTTACTTTGCTCCAGATGACTCTTCAAAGTCGCTATCTGTTTCTCCCGGGACTCGAGTGTCTCCTTCAAGTTGTTCAATTCAACCTGAAATGGCAGCCAATTTAAACCATGTTAATGATAAGCAACAACTGAACTGGAACTGTAAATAAATTGTTGCAGGTGAATTGCGCTTCAATTTCAGTTCAATTGACTGAATATTTGGAAAATTTTGCTGAATTTTGTGTAATACTCGTAACTAAAGCATAAATGCGAAAAATTTAACATTTGGAATAAATGTGATAATGACAGGTAATTGTTCATAGTTTATTATTTATAATTTGTATGGAACTTAATACTATACATATGAAAAGGATTATATATTTCAAAATAATAACAAAAATACATTATTTCTTTTATGCAATTCTATTGAAAAATCATTACGATTTAGTGCTTCCTCTATAAAGTCCCTCATAATTACACACTGTTTAATTATACATTATTCAATACCCCCTATCACAATTACACGAATTGTGATTAAACAAAATTAGTATTTTGTTCAAAAATTCAATTATACCAATTAAAAGACCAAAACTAGAATTTTTCTTTAACGTTTCTAAATGTGCTTTAAATAATAAATTTTATCACAGACGTATATGATTCAATAACAGTTTCTACTCTTAATTGTGTATTAATTAGTGCCTAGATTTTGCGAATAAATGCAAAAGTGTGAATTACATTTTGTTGCTTAAATTTTAAGATTTTTATGTTAATTTATTGTATAAAACACACGATTTGCATTATTAAACACTTGGGCGTTCTTTAAGGCACTCGCTTGTGTTTTAATAGTGAATTATTTTATCGACCTTGTTGTATAAATAACTATTAAAGAGATTGGAAAAACACATAGTATCTTTTAGAAAACTCATTTTATTCGATTTTTAGAATTCTACTCGTGTTTAATTATGGTCCATTTTCCCACGCGTTGTTTAAATAACTATTATACATTATACAAAACTAATTTTGGATTATCAGAAAAAAATTAATTATATTGTGACTTTTTTGGTGAAAAACTGTTCCATGCAATTTTTTATTTATAAAAAAATATATTGAAATTGAACAAATTAATCATCTTTAGTGCCGAAATAACTCGAAACCAGCAGGTTTATTTATTTTATTTAATTTTATATATTTACAAAATTTTATACGATTCACATATTTATTAGTTATTTTTTTCACGAAATATGAAGTAAAAAAAATAAGAAAACAACCCAGTACTAAATTAAGGTCTAAAACATACAATTAAGAGAAAAACTGTCAAGCGAATAGAACTTTCGGATTCAATTTTTCGGTATATCAATAGTAGAGGCATGAAAACTGTCAAAATATATTTTCGTTCAAACATACTAAGATAAAAAATTATAATTTTTTGAAGTGGAATTTGGTACAAAAACCTTATTTTGTGTATTTACATATTTATGATTGCTGCGGATATGAAATAATGCATAATGTAATATTGTACTTTTATAAAGGAATTTATAGAGAAAGCATTGTAAACATTTTCCAATAGTATTTTATAAATGTAAAAATGAAACTATTCTTTAATTTTTCTTTAGCAAAATATTTTAAATGAAATTAAAAACCAAAAATTTTAGTTTTAATCTACAATCCACCATTCTAAGGTATCATTTCAAAAACAAATCCCACTCACCTGAAGATCGTGGACTCGTAGCGTTAAGTCTGAAGTTCCCTGCCTGTGCAGCTCCTCTGCCCGATGCCTCTGTTCATCTAGCCTTGATTGAAGTGACGATATCCTCAATAACTGTTCCGACATTCTTTCTTGTAGAGCGTCCCGTTCATGCTGCAACTCCTATTAAAGACAAAGAGATGACTGATCAGAATTATGCTCAATTTAGTTCAGTCCCAAGAAGAGTCCCTACTTTTGTCGGATTCATAATAATGCGTTACATGTGCATGAATTCTCCGGAAAATCGAGACTGAAGAACCGCGTTCTTACTCTACGGATCTCATTCAATCATAAACAAAAAGAAGGTTGATTCTATTTTTGTAATAAAATTAAAATCCAGAATTGTGCATCGTCACTAGCAAACTGTTTACATGTTCACCACCAAATGCATATTATTTACACTTCCTGCACATTTTTCTCTCCCACATTTCCGAACGTGATCGCCCCAAATCCCAACACTAACATTTAAACTGTGATCACATTCTACTTTTTTTTGTTGGATGTGTCCTAGACCTGATTTGTTGATCGACAAACTCTAGTTGTATTATTTCTTAAATTATTTACAGCGGCCGTCAAAGTAATAACAAAATCAATGAAACAAGATCATCTAAAATGCGTTAATTATATACGTGTTCCCTGATCCCTATAATAATCAAATTTCAAAACATTTCCGACCAATTTATTACTGTACAATACCAGAGATTTAGAATAATAAATGACCAATAGAAATATTACATGGAAAATTTATTATGGGTCTCTGATTTTCGATTTTTCAGCAACGTGTTATTTCTCTTTCCTGGCAACTGGCCAACACTGTCTCAGTCCATTAACTCATTCAAACCACTTGGCCACACTATACAGTTTAATTGATACGTTAAGATATCGTGAGACTTTAATTCCTCAATAAATACATCACTTAATATTTTCATTTGTTTTATAAAAATCAATTTCAAAAGTCAATTTATTGCAATTTTTTTCCTTTCTTCATCAATTATTATTTTTATCTGTTAAACGCTTAGTAAAATATTAAGCTAACATTAAACAAGTTCCCAATTTTTCCCGAAACCACCAAAGCAGATATTAAAAATGCAAAATAGAAAAACATAATTTTAAAACATCAATATAATATTATTATTTGCTCTGTAAAATTCAAATAGCTTTCCAAACTTTTAAATAATTTAGCAAAATTTTAAAGGATTTTAAATTTAGAATAGTCAGTAATTTATCAAAAAATATTATATTATATATATATATATTCTTGTTAAAATAACAAAAAGATAAGACATTCCCGAAAGGACTTGTGATGCCTTTTGGTGACAACTCATAGATAATAAAACGCGAAATTTAAATATCTACATTTTTTTCTAATAAAAAAACATTTTAAATTATTAACATAATTATTTTGCATAGCTTAATCGCGAGAGTAAATACAAATATTTAAATTGATTTTAAAATTTGGATTTCAAATGTATAAAAAGTTGTCTCCATCACACAAAAAAATTGGCGTGATTGCCATTTTAGGGAATATCGTACAAATAGTCTTTTACAGCGAAAAAAATAAATAATTAAAAAGGTGTACTATATTCATGGTAAAATGACCCATGTAATGGTAGATTTTTTCCGAATAAAGATGGTAGTGTCCCACCTCTATTCTAAAAAATTCTACCATTTGTCACGTTTTTCGTTGACAACTCATAATTTATTATAATTTGAACAATCTTATGATTGTACGCATTTTTTGTATTTATTCTTTTACAGCTTTGGAATCGCTGTTAAATACAAATTGCCCTACCTTTCAAAACAAATTTTTCATTTGAAAATCAAATTTTCAATAATGTATATATAAGATTCTACACAATATATTGATTTAATTCTAAATAACATTATTTTACATTAAATATCGAAATTAGCTATATAAAAAAAACCTAATATAATAGTATAAATTGCTTATATTTTTATTTAAAAAACAGTTGCGACAAAAAATCTCGCGTTTTGTTTACTACGAGTTGTCATCGTAAGACGTCACAAGTCCCGTCCTTTTTAGGAAACGTTCTACCTTTATGTCATTATACCAAGTAGAATAATTACAATTTAAATTTTTATATAAAAACAAGCAAATATTCGATAAGTATTTAACGTTTTGTCTTTAAATCTTTTCAAAACCAAAAACTTACCAAATTATTATTTCTCACGCCATTAACTTGCATTTCGAGATCTTTGATACGTTTGATTGCAGCCTGTTCGGCTTGACCATGCTTGGTAAGTCTCTCCATAATCCTTTGAAGTCTATCCACTGTATACGTAGAAGGATTTGAGGATCTTGGTGACAAATCTTCTACAATTTCCTTTGTATCTCCTCCTCCATGATGCTTTACAGAAATATCCTCCGAGGGACTACTACAAGACTGCGAACAAATGTCCATGTGCAGAGATTCCAGAGTTTTCGTCTTTGTCTCCAGAATTGTTTCAATTTCTTTCAACTGTTCCGCAAACTGTTCAAACATAAGACTTTGCTCTGCGCTTGGCTTGAGACTCTTCAACTGATCCTCCAAATCATTAATTCTCTCCTGATAACCCCTTCGATCCGATCCATATTTGAGACTCTCCACTTCATTCTGAAGGGACTCATTGGTACGATTCTGATCACCGACAAACGATTCCAATTGAGCCATCTTCTCTCTCAACACATTTTCCGCCAAATTCTTCGACTCAATCTGCATCTCCAAATCGGCAATTATCTCTCTAAGTACAAATATTTTATCAACAGACGCCTTCAGCTCCTCCTCCAAATGTTGACGCTTTGTCTCATCCTCGGTCACCGTTTGTGTTAACTCCTTAATCTGTGCTTCCAGTACCTCTATCTAGAATTCAATCGGGTTTTGTCAAGAACGAAGCTTTTCTTAAACTAAACAACAGGCCATTCAACAAGATCTACCTTTTTCAAACCGAATTTTGTAAAAATTTCTATTAAAACCACATTTTAATATAATAAAACTAATTTACAGAGCAAGCAATAATACTAGGAATAAACAATTTCAAATATTCAACCCATTCTTATAAATTTTAAATAACACTCGAATTCTCCGAAATTCCATCGGAAAATTGTGGATCTAATTTGAGATCCCATCAAATATTTTACGCTACTACGAATACTACTTAATACTGTCTCTAAAATATTTGTTAATGAGAAAAGTAAAAGCAAGGAAATTTGTTCTACAAGAAAGTGTTTTAATTAGACATTTTCTACAAGTGTTGAAAATCTCAAACCAAAAATTTAAAAGTGTATCAAATTCAGTGATTTAACAAAGAAACAAATTGAAACATTTAAACAAATACATCAAATTGTAATATTCAATATATAAATTATTTAAAAATAGAAATTGTAAAACATTGCGTGAGCGACACCATAAAAATATTTAAATACTCAGCGAAGGACCGCCCTTATTTAAAAATTTCCCGATTAATTGATCTACAATAGAGTCTTGTTTATCGTAGGTAATTTGTACAATCGTTAACTCGGATAACACGGATTATTATTATTTATATACAATGACTTTTTTACATTATTATGATTTGACAATGTTTTGCCAATGGCTGTTGGAGGCGAATTTGGTAACTGAGGAGAAAACAAAACACGATCAGGCAAATTCATGAATGTAGGGAAACGCCTCTATCTGTATCATTTGAGCGTACCTCGAATAATACGGCGCCAGCGCTTGAGACGGATAACACACTATTGTATTCAGATAATCAAGTTGCATGGAATCTGTACTTTATTTACAATCGATTGCAATTTTAAAAATTAATATAAAGTAAGTATTAAAACCTCTGTTTATTTACTGTTCAGAGATGGAGTGTTTTCTTCATATCTGATTAATACAAATATAATAAGAACAAGAAAGCGCGAAAACAAACTCGCAATCCCGAAACCATCCGCAAAATAAACTCATTGTTTGCAGTCGTAGCTTTTATTCGCCCTCACTTCACCTTTTGGAGTTGTTCGGTTTTTTAGTATAGAATATTTTAATCTATATTATATTTTTAAAATTGCATTCATTTTATTTATTATTATTATTGTATGAAATTTATAATAATTATTACAATCTTTAAAAATTCAATAACAGAAAAAAAACTGTTTGGAATAATAATAGGGAAAAATATGTTTTTTTTCTGTTATTGAATTTTTAAAGATTGTAATAATTATTATAAATTTCATACAATAATAATAATAAATAAAATGAATGCAATTTTAAAAATATAATATAGATTAAAATATTCTATACTAAAAAACCGAACAACTCCAAAAGGTGAAGTGAGGGCGAATAAAAGCTACNTATTTCCTGTTATTGAATTTTTAAAGATTGTAATAATTATTATAAATTTCATACAATAATAATAATAAATAAATAAAAATTGCATTCGCTTGCAAATAAAATACAGTCTGCTAATTGATTTTCTAATTAGTCGACTTTTGATAATTCGAACCCCAACGGACCCATAAAATACAGTGGTTGCCGCTTATTAGGACCACGATTAATAGGAACAATCGCTTTATTGGGCCAAAATGGCTAGGAACGGATCGGCCGTATATAAATTCATTAAAAATTCATCGCTTAATGGAGCCAAACCCATCGCTTTGTAGTGCCATTCTGTGGCCAAGATCACTACTACAAAGAGTTGCAAGAACAAGTGCAAGTGACGACAACTTTTGTCTTTTGTTTACTTTTATTCACACCAATCTTGACCATGTGCCCTATGTTTATTTAATCGACTGAAAAAGTGAAGACACAAGGGAAATAAAAAAATCGTCTCCTCGCATGTTTGTGTTTGCCGATTTGATGACACTACAATAGGTTAGACGTCTCTCTGTGGTAAATTGGAAATCAATATATTCATCACTACGTACATAATTATATTTAATTGTTAAATAGATTGCTAAATTCATTCCGTTTTCTTATACAACGTCTCTCTTCGTTCATTATTACCGGGTGAGAATTAACGCTCAGGTTTGTTTGGTTG
>JXOV01005511.1:0-19876 GCA_001014945.1 Clogmia albipunctata
AACATGTCAATGTTTTAATTTTACTTGTAAAAAATTTAATTTAATGTCAAATTGTAAAAATTTCAGTACTCATGAGTGGAGTGCAAAAAACGTTATGTCCTGCTCGGGTGTAAAGTCTTGTTTTTNCGGTAACTTTACAAGTAAAGATTGTGCTTGAAACATTTGTGAAACATGTCAATGTTTTAATTTTACTTGTAAAAAATTTAATTTAATGTCAAATTGTAAAAATTTCAGTACTCATGAGTGGAGTGCAAAAAACGTTATGTCCTGCTCGGGTGTAAAGTCTTGTTTTTTAACTCGGAAACGATGAAACACTTGCTTTTGGTTTGAATGTTTCACACTCGTGTCACTCGTTAAAAAACAGTTGACTTAATACCCTTGTAGTATAACTAACTATTTCTTAAAATATTGAAAAAAGTGGATTTCAATTTGTTTTATTTGAACTCTAATTTTTCTTTATCAGTTATTACAAAATGTTGAAAAAACCGTTTTTGGGTGTGGATTAAACAGCGCCAAACACTACTCTGTAGTGATCTCTTTTGATATTGCTCTGTTTAATTATTGACCGTCAATATTTAATTTTTAAGGAAATCTCTCTTTTTATTTAAAATATTTTCCCAAATTAACCACGATATCAGGAATGTTAGAAAACCCCAATTTGTATAATTATAATACATATTATACAGCTCGAGCTAAGGCTGCATACGCACCCACGATTCCTTTTTATCTCTGAATTTCATGTCGCAGGAACTTCAAAACTACACACAATACTACTCTTAACATATCAGAATTGTTTCTCAAAAATAATTGCAAATAGTTTGGTAGGTTTTGCGAAAAACTAACCAACGCACTTGTTTCATTGGTCAGCGTCATATACGCACCTCCCTTCTCTCCACTATGGAGTATTATTTAAATAATCTAATGATAGGAATAGTTAGAGATCCCGAAATATTTCAACAATTCGGAAAAATCAGTCTCTATGTCACAGAAGGCTAGGCAGTCAGTAGCTTTCTTTGAAATTCAGCTGATTCCAAGTCAAATTTCAAACCGTCACTGTCCCGTTAATAATTGCTCTATTTTAAGTTCGTAAAGTGCATAAAATGACTAAGAAAACAAAGATTTCATAGACATGCAATTTCATTTTCAAGCAGTAAATTTCGGTGTGACTAGCTCATTAGGCGCCGAAGCTAATAAATGACTCAAACCATTCTATTTCAAAGATCATTAAAATCCCTACACAGCGTCCATACATCTTTTTTGCACTGAACGGAAACTTAGGATTCTCAAAAGGGTTAAAAAATTAAACTTACCATCATTTTATTCCAAAACCATTTAAATAAAACAGCAATATTTATTTGTTTAAAGCAGTCAAGTTCTATAATTTATTCTTTTTTAGTTTATTTGTACAAACTTCAACAATTTTTTTAAATGTTAATCTTTAAAGATTCATCATATCATAAAATCATGTAGTTATAATAATAATAATGATAATAATAATAATCGAGAATTAACATATCCTTATGATAAGGGTTGTTGTTGTTTTTTACTTCTTCTTCTTCATGGTATTATAATATAGTATTATAATTACTGTGTAGTTATTCCTTTTTTTTGTCTCACATTTTGTCCTACAAATCGTAGAACTAACCTTAAGAGTTAAGTGGCTTATTTAAGACGCGGTATCCCAAGTATGTAAATAACGTTATTAATAAAAGATGCGTGAAGCGATTTCCTCTTAACTAAACACCATATATCCATGATATATGTTAATCCTATTAATTGTGACGATTACAATGGGCGAGCTTTTAGATAAAACTCGATCTCTATTTATTTTTGTCTGTTTTTTTTAATTATTATTTTTTAAATAGGCTTCACCATCACGATATTTTTTTTATACCTTGGAAAATCAGGAAATGTTTTCTCATGACTCGAATCTATTCTTAAGGTTTCTCTGTTTTGCTCTGCGGGAAAATAATTGGCCTAGAATCTTGCGACGAAGCTGTTTCAATTTCTCATTTTGTTGCTGTTTCTTTTCTTCTCATCTCTTCTTCCTTTTGTTATACTGTTTGCAGACGGTAGAGTTTTTATAGCAGCCAAAAAGCCTTGTTAAATGAATGTTGTAAGGTGTAAGTTTTTATATCAATAATAAATACACTTCCTGTCTTTTTATATACAAATATCTATAAATAATGACTACCAAACGATCGATTGTCGCCCTTGTTAATAATCAGAGCCTAAAACTCTGTTTTATGCATACTTTCTTCTTCTTCATCGGTTTTTCTGCTTATATGGACCAGTAGACGAATTGTTTTGAGAAAAATCTGTATCGGTGATATGTGTTTGGGAACTAAATTGGCTAATTATTAGAATACGATAGAAAAAATACGCAACGAGCTGCGGACGAATCGAATGTTGTTGTAGTTGGTTATGCGGTGGTTGAATTACGTGTGTTTCTCTTTTTAAATTTGCGCGCGCTTCAGATCCTACATTTTAAGATTAGAAATAGTTTTTTGTTGGATAATTTCTGCACAATTAGAGATTGAACCAAATCAAATGAAACAGTTGGCAAATCATGTGCAAATCAATTGTTTTCCTATCTAAAATCGCACTACAGCGGCCTACAAGTTTTTTTTTGTTTTTTCGTTCCACTCAAAGTGAACTATGTTTTAAAAAGTAATCGAATTGAAAGTGGGGTGGAAAAAGTTCATCGCGAAATAACGGGGGAAGTTAATTGTCGTTATTTCGAGAAGAAAGTTCTCATTTGGATGAGGAAAAACATTCCCTGATTCGTGGAAAATTGTGTGTTGTGCTTGATGGCATTTTCTTTGACCTTTTATTCTACGTCTTTTTTCGACTCTTCCGTTTTCTTCTTCTTCTTCTTGTTGTTCTTGGTTTTTTGTTTTGTTTAATTATTATAAAAATGGCAGGAGTTTAATCTTTTTTCTTGTTTAATAATCCTTAACCAACTAATAGTCCTTATCGAGTTACATTGTGTGTATTAAATTGTAAAATGATTAAGCATCGCTTCAGACACAACTGTGGAGGAGGGGCCAAGAAGCGGGTTTTTCATTGTCTCAAAAAATCTCTAAACCCTAAGGTCTTTCTGTCTAATTCGAAACGATGATCTTTTGTGATTTTTTTTCTTCTTCTTCTCATTATTTATTATTAATTAATTATTTCGCGAAAATCAACTGAAAGACAACAAATATCCTATTCCGTTATCAGTTTACTAATTAACCAACAGATTAGATTAAAATTACTTTAAGTTACCCGTTTTTTCATCAAATTTTAGTTGTTTTTTTTGTTGTTGCTTGGTTTAAATTTATTTTTGGTGAAAAAGAACTCAAAATACAGAGATACGTATGTTTGTGTATTAGTTATTAAGCGCGTAAAAATGGGCTTTTTCCGTTTTTTTGTTTGTTCTGCTATTAATTACTCAATGGACTGGGAGCTGTTCTTAAAAGTCTTAGGGCCTAAACATATACATATACAGGGGTCGTAAGCAAATGTTTTCTTTTATTTAATTTTTTTTGGGACGAAACCAGCAAAAGCTGAATTACTTGTAAATGGCAGCCGACCATTTAAGACGCTTTGAATAGAGAAAGAGAGAAAGTAGCTTAAATGACTAGCTGTTCGCGGTTGGTCTTTTAGAAGTTATACACATTTACTCATACAAATTTACAAATATCGCCTAGATTAACCATATTTTGTTGCTTGTCAATTTTTTTATATTTTTTCAAACAATTCTTAATCAAAATCATGGATTTCTGGTTTTTGAATTATTATTATCATCATTATCATTATCCACGTACTATCCAGAAATAAAAGGCATTTGATGCGGCTAGTGAACACTGGCAAGCAAGATCCATTACGCAGGATTTCTTCCGATCTTGGTCACCCCTGTCCACACAGTTTCATTATTATAATTATCTTTTAATATATTACATAGTTTTTTCATCATCATCTTCATCTTGTTGTTGTTAAATATTTATAATAGAATTTTACTTAAAACAGAGATATCTCGCGGCAAGTTTTGAAGTTGCTTCAGAAGCAGCCCATGAACAAACCATCGCTAAAAACGAATTGCATAACAATTTCTCTAATTATAATATAATTCACAGCATAACATAATAGTCTCCTAATAATATGAAATAGAGATTGTAACAACTCTAGTAACGGAAAACAGGGAATAAAATTAGTTGAAATTAAAATAGGAAAACCATCAATTAGGGTCCCAGAAAGAATTAGTTTTAAGATTAATTAAGATCACTATAATAGTCTTTGATCTATAATCGAACCTATACAAAGTACTATTCAAGATCTGCTATATAATATAAAAAATCACCAATCAAAACCCAATATCCAATAATTAATAAATAGCAAATGTTAACAGAGAAGCAGCAATTTGAATCCTTTGTGTCACTTAATTCTTTTGTGTCACTGTAATATAGTATACCTAAATTTGCAACCTTGTAGTCGCAAATGTAATCGTAATAAAACCCACAGTATCTTTATCAAAAATTTTTTTTTGGTTAATTTTTGTTTTGTTTAGCGATTTTGCTAGTATTTGCGCATTACTTAAGATTCGTAATAAGATGATTTAATCGGTAAATGTTGAATAGGTTTTAAAATTATATTCGCTTTTCATTCACTCTCAGTAGTTGATTTTTATCAGTATTATTTTTTGTAGCCCTATTAATCTGCACTTACAATCCTATTTAATTATATAAGACTAGTCTTAACCCTATCTGTTCTGGTTGTGTGTTTTTTTGTTTTATTATTAAATTAGGTAATTACTTAATGAGGAGAGAGATAAAGTGGGTCTCAATCATTTTGAATATCATATACATATCATGTATATAACTTCATGTAATTATAGAAACTTAGTTATTAGCTCTTTGACTAAATGCAGCTAGATATTGAAATATTGATAAATTTATCTATTTTAAAGTTAATTAATTATGATCCTCTCTCATTAGGTTTTCTCTCATATTTATATCATTTAATTATTATTATTTTATATATATATTTATATATACTTTCTTAAATATCTTGTATATAATTTAGTTTTGTAATTGAAAAAGCGTCTATTTTAATTTGGAAAGGCTCGCCACCACCCCTCGCGGTTTTACGAATGCACGCAGAAACATAGAATTATTGAACAAAATCGTGTGCGAATAAAAAGCTCTTAACTTAGTTTTCACTTATTTATGGCTTCTTTGTTAGCACTTAGTTCTCTTTCGCCGCTTTTTGAATATGTTCTTTGGGTTTTTTCCTGTTTTTTTTTATTGTGTAAATTAGTACTTTTGATGGATGATGTTAGTCTCAGAACTATGTCTTTTTGTATCAGTGTCTCTAGCTTAACTTGCCTTAAATGCTGCCTAATTCTGGCTTCAAGATAACCGAGATTTTTTACAATAAAATTGTGCAGCAAATTCCTTCCTATTTAACAGAGTTTAAGTAATTTATAAACTTAATTTACTATTACAGAATTGATTGGCATTATTTTGTTTTTTTTTCTTGTGTTTGTTCAGAAAACCAGAGAACTAGATCCCTCATTAATTTAATTAATCACAAATTGCTTGGTCAACGGAGTTTTCTAGATCCTGGATCCTTGAATTACAGAAAACATTTTGAACTGTACTAATTCAACTGATTGGCAATACATAGTTTTTTAATAGCTGACAAACGAATTGAATCGGCCAATATTTGGATGAGGAAAAAGCGAACAATTACTTTGTCACTTGTATTACCGGACATACCCCCACAGCACTTTCGTTTTGTTTTTTTTAAATTTATAGCGATTTAAGCGTTGCAATTTTTTTTTGTTTGTATTTAACACTTAACAGAATCTTATCCAAGTCCAAGTGATTTTCACACACTTAATCCTATACAGTTTTGATATCGATTGATTTCCAGATTGATTCCAGTTGTTAAGGTCTCTTTGATTTGATTTGTTTTTGTTTTTTTTAGTAGTTGCACAGTTCATCACATTTCGCTTTGGTCTGTGTGGTGGTCGTCTTTTTTGTTTGTTTGTTTGAGAGAGAGAAACTAAGAAGAAAACCAACGCTGCTCTGATTTTATTTTTCACCTTGTTCAGTTCAGTTGGAGTTTTTATTCATTTTGGGACGCTTCCTAGACACGTGTTGGACGTGGTCCGCTAAAAATCGCCCTCGTATTTTGTTCATTATTTCCGTTACCGAGATAGAGAGAGAGTCGTCATATCCTGCCATGGTGTTGCTGTTGCAGGATTTTGAACTCTTCTATTTCATCTTCTTTTATGATCTTCACAACTTCAACAAGGATTCTTCCGATTTGTTGCTCCTTGTCTGGTCTGCTTTCTTATTTGGTTTTTTTTTTGTTAAATTAAAAGCAGGGAATCATCGTGGTGAAGTTGTGTCGTGCTTCGGAGAGAGTGGGGCGAGGCCTGGCTCAGACATCCGCTGTACCTGACGTTGTTATGCTGGGTGATCGCGAGTGGATCACCACCTTGTGACCGTTTTTCGTTACGAAACCGTCACTTTCGACTAGAACGGCGGTCTGTCGGCCGGTTTGCGAGTCCGCCACGAGGACGGTCGGATCCACGGTCGCGCTGGCTATCTGGCAGCTGGCTTCGATCAGCTGCTTGGTGGTAGGCGCCAGATCGGGCGTGGTGATCGATTTGCCGAGGATCCCACTACTACAGACACCACCGCCAACAATTATGTTGTGGGAATTAGAGCTAATTAGATTATTATTATTATTAGAGCTATTATTATTATTATTGTTATTATGACTAGATTTATGGTTCTGATCACCACCACCACTTGCACTAGAGTTGCTGTTCTTCATCAGTCCACAATTGCCTTCACTTTCACTATTCTTAATAATGTTATTGTTACTATTATGATTAAATTTCTTTTTATCACCACTTGCGCCATGATCGCGATCGTGATCTCGATCATCATCCTCATCGTCGTCGTCGTCACAATCGTCATCGTCCTCGTCGTCATCCCCATCGTGATCATCATCCTTGTGCAGTTTGTGTTTTCGCCAAGCGTTCTGAATCAGCCGAGCACAGTACTCCTCCCGCTGTCGCCACAATGTGGACGAGACCGGCTCATAGCCGACTTCATCGGGCCTGGCGGCGACTTCGCCCAGTTCACCCGTCTCTTCGATCGGGTTGCCCTTGCGTGCAAAAAAGTCCTTGGTGAGCGCATCCAGTATATCAACGCAGAACATCATATCGTTCCTACAGATCGGAATATCCATCGAGATAATCTTGTATTTGTTCGGCTTATGGATCTGCAGAGGTGGCTCCAACACATCCAAAAAGTCGGACAGTTGATCATAACGGATGTACTGGGTGCCCTCAGGGTCAAACTGTTGCCAAATCTCATAATACATATCATAATCGTCGTCGGTTAGGCCCTCTTGCACATCTTCAGTAGCTTGCGAATAGTTCTCCAAAATGACAGCAATATACATGTTGATAACAATCAGGAAACTGATAACCAGATATGATAGGAGATAGGTGATGCCGATGGTGGATGACCCACAATTTCCGGGGTAGCCCCGGTCATTGTCTGGCGCATCGCAATCCTCCTCGTTTATTATTCCGTCCAACACTCCGTCCCAACCCGCTGAGGTAGACATCTACAAACAAATTGTGAAGAAAGTTTTGTTAAAGAGTTTTGTTTAGACAATGGTTGCTTAGCAATAATGGGAATAATTTAAGGAGTCTCGCATCTCAATGTGCCTATAAATAAGCCTATAAATTAAATCAAGACAGCTTTTTTTATACTAATTCTAAAGATTTCTAGTTTTACGAGGGAGGCAGTTTGGAAAATTGGTCTGCCATTGAAAAACGGAAAGTTTTATGAAATTAATGTTTTATTTTTTAATATGGTGTCCTTGAAGCTTGAAACGTCTAGTTTCTCTAATTTTTTAACCGGTATGAAAAATCAATTGTTGGACACCTTCAAAATAGGCTTATTTTGCGGCGATAAGCTCGTAGTTCGTCTCAAATTTTTATCCATTATGTAACTTTTCGAATTTTAATGCTGAAAATAGTGTTAAATGCACCCATTTATCTGTTTTGTAAATGTCTGCAAATTATATTGGCGCGATCGGTAGAGATGTTAGAAATCGGCAGCCTTTGAATATTTGAGTTTGTTGAAGAATATTTTGAAACGTGATACGATCGCACAAATGTGCGTCTCAGGGTTACTGAGAACGAAGGAGAAGTTTGCTTATTGCCTTTCTCGCCTTCTTATTGGATCTCGCATTTTTCTAATCTTTCAAAAGTCTGGGGGCATAACGGTATTTGCTGATACAGCGCCGAATTTCAAACCGTCATTGTGCCGTTAATACTTGCTCTATTTTAAATTCGGAAATTGCATGAAATGGCCAGTAAAACAAAGATTCCATAGACAATTTCATTATCTAATCATAACAGTTAATTGGGAAATTGGATTTTTAAAATGGTGGCGGATCTTTCACGAGCAGTAAATTTCGGTGTGACCACTGCATAACGGGGTTTGTTTGTTCAACCCATGAACTGCCATAAAACTTAAAAGGTCGTAGTGCTTGGGCAGAAAATCTTTAGAAAGTGAAATCGCCTGGTGTTTTCATACGCTTTTGTAACTCTTGTGTGGACACAGTTTACTTGTTTCTATCGAGCACATTTTTTCTCCAATAAAATTCGCGATAATGCTAATCCAGTTTGATCTAGGAATGAAAAATATCAGTGTGAGCTTATAAGACTGTTCCAATGGAATTAGTGGTTTTTAAAACTCTTCTTCCTACTATTGGTTGTGCAAATTTGGTGCAGAAAAATCATTTTGAAAACAATTATTTAATTCGCAACTTAATACCGGTTAAAGACCTTTATATCTTTCGTCCTTGGAAACTATTGGGCAATAACATATCGTTTCTATTTTGCGCAATCCTTGAAAGGAAAATTATTATAGGGGTTTTGTGAAAACATAAAAATAGTTCAGCTTAAGTGACACTCGAATATTAACTGTCCCTTGTATTTATGATAAGAACCATAACTTGTTTGTCTAATGATTAAGCATTACAAAATGAATAAATGGCTAATTATTTCTAATTTTAGTTGAGCACCCACCTGGAACAGCAGAATCATGCTCTGGCCAAACGTTTTGAAGTTGTAGACATCGTCGAGGCCGCTCTTGTCCTTGCAGTGCATGAAGAATGACATCCCGAAGATGGCAAAGATGAACATGACCAGGAAGAGCAGCAGGCAGATGTTGAAGAGGGCTGGCAGCGACATGGCCAGGGCGAAGAGCAGGGTCCGGATTCCTTTGGCGCCCTTGACGAGACGCAACACTCGGCCTACTTTGGCCACTCTTACCACTCTCAGCAGAGTCGGTGACACAAAATACTTTTCAATAAGGTCACTGAGTACCAGACCTAGATTTTTGGGGTGGAGATTCAGATTTAACAAAGAGAGCAAAAGGGGTTACACAGTTAGAGTCACAGCGAGCGAGCGAGCACACACAAGTCCAAGGTAGAGAAGCTAATATTTGTATATAGCCCAAATAGTTATTTATATATCTTACACCACAGACACAGCAGTATTACGTTCCAATGATTAAGTCTCTGGATATGGTACAATTAAGAGGATGAACAGTTGGGTTTAGGGATTGCAAATCGGGCTTGTAATTATCCGGTGAACCGGTTAAAAATTGGAATATTGGAAAAATGTTTATAATATTTCTGAACATGATTCAAAATATACCGTAATAAAATTTTATCATTTAGATATCAGTTCCCATATGAAAGTTTTTAGTCTTTATCTGATTTATTACTTGGAATTATTCTTGGTCCAGAAATTATTCCAAGTCGAATTAGAAAATTAGTTATGAATGTGTTTTAAAAGTTAAAGAAAGTAATTGTTGATCAATGAATTTAGGTCTGTTGTCAGTTAAAAAAAAATATCCTTATAAAATTGCTTGTAAATGGGAAGTGACTCTTAAAAAATTGTGTCGAACCAATATACAGTGTGAATTGAGGTTATAGCCGCACCCGTTGATCCTGGATATTTCGGGAACCAAAAGAAGCTGGATCTTTAAATTTACACACAATATATCTCTTTACAGATTTCAACTTTAGTTCAAATCAGATTTGCAAATATTTGAATCATTTTTGCAAAATTACGAAAAAACGAAAAACCGCAAATGCCGAATGGGTCAGCGTTATAGCCGCACCCCCCTTTTCTCCGTTATGGGGCATTATTCAAACAGTCTATTGATGGTGATAGTTAGACAATCCGAAATAAATCCAGAATTGCGAATATTTGGGTCACGATATCATAGCAGGCCAGCAGTAGCTCACATTGAAAGTCTAAAACCCCTGACTTTGAAAATCGAGAAAATAAAAAATTTTCGAATTTAAATAAAGTAATGATGCCTATCAAAAACTGTGCTAGTTTTGTGTTGTGGATGTTAATATGGGCACAATAGGACAATTAAGAAAGTCACAGTTACGAGTAATATTTTCTGACATTCTAAAAACCGTCCATACATAGTTTTGGAATTGAACTACTGGGTTTGAGTCATTTCGACTATGAATTTACTCAAAAATATCTGCAGAATTACTATGTGGAACAAAAATGAAGCAAAATTGAGTAAATTAATCATTTTCTTTAGTGCCGAATTTTCGCAAAATTTATAACAGTATTTGCTTCTTTTTGTTCCCGAGATATCAAGGATAAACGGGTGCGACTGTAACCTCAATTCACACTGAATTTTTAAAATTTTTAAGATAACCTAGCTTATTATGCTGCAGAAATAACCGTAATTATAAAAAATAATCAAGAAAGCTCCTAATCTTTAGTCCTAATTTTAAGGTCAACTACTTGTTTTGTAAAATATATTTTGAAAAAATAAAAATAACATTTGTTGAAATTTTTGTTTCTTTGAAATTTAATAAAAGTTTTAAAGTGTTCGTCATGAAGAAGGAACGACAAAATTTAGTTGGAATTATATTCATGTTTTTTTACGGTACAAATCAAGTTAGTTTCAAATTAAAATTTTGTTTTAAATTAAATTCAAAGAAGATTCGCTAAAAATCTGATAACAGCCGTTTTTGTATTGCGCAAAACATCTTCAGCATCCTGTTTCAATCGTATTTTAAGGACAAAATTTCAATTTGAATATCAAATGACCTTTTAAGACGACATTTTGTTGCAAAAAATTGTTATACAAATTGTCGATTCTGTGAATGAAAAACTTGGTTATTATAATTGGTTTAAGTTGGACTATGAAATTTGTATGAAATTTTTAGTCACAAACATATTTAAAAATAAACTGGTTTATATGAAATTTGGACTCGTTTCTTCTTCATGGCGATGACTTATTGTATAACGAACCGGATTTCAGAAAAAAGAATATATTTTGGTGATAATTAAAATACTGCCCGATTATCCAATTTCTACTTGGTTGAGTATGGGGGAGTGTTTTTGGGTTAGGGGAGTGAAATCATACGTGTTGCATGGAGGTTGAAGGACAACTAAACAGCGGTCAAGTCATGTTCTTTTCTTTTGTCAAACACATCTATACAACGTCTATAATTGAAAATTAGAGTTCGAAGGACAAACAGCATCCGTCCCTGTCCCGACGTGACCAAATCACGGGCTTCTATTATTTTTGCAGTCAACGTGATACTGTCACTGTTCACAGTTGGTGGCATAGAGGTTAGAGCGTCTAATCTAAGTACTTTTCATGCAATTTCTAGTTAGTTTCTGCAAACTACAGTGTGCAAAATAGTCTCTGTGTCATATACGAATTGTGTGTTTTTCGGGTTCGCGAATTGTTTCGGTAACTGCATTTTATAATAGAAAGTTTATCTCTTGTATGTTTTTTTTTTTAATTTTGGTGTATGTGTCTTATTTAATTTATAGAAAAAATTCGTTCATCGCGTGTTCAACTCTCATCTACATGCAAAAATCATGGCGTGAAAAACCGGAAAAAAACTGATTTCATAGGCGATAGATTCGAAAACTCGTCGTTGGTCACATATGGTCGGAAATGGATGCCCTTTGTCGATCTACAGATACTCCGATCGGTTCATTTGTAATTTCACGACAGAAATGAAGCAACTCATCCGTCTATCTATATGTACGGTTTAAGGCCCGCGCGTCCTTAGCTGTTAAATTTCCAATAAAATTAGCAGTCCGCCATTTTGGGATCAAATTTCCCATACATCGATTTGTTATTTACACAACAACAAACACAATTTGCCAATTATTATTTACAGTTATATTGCACAGCCAGCGGTGACTCGCCCACGGAATGCATAAGGGAGGCGTGTGACCGTTGGCATACACCGAGAAATGGAGGACCGACAGACAATCTACATGGAAATGAAACACGTATTATAGGCTGGACTTTACCTAATATAGATAGAATGACGACAACAAAATCAAATAGGTTCCAGGGTTCCACGAAGTAGTGATATCGTAATGCGAAAATTTTCATTAGGCATTCACTAGTGAAGATACAAATGAAGATCATGTTCAGGAAGTCCAGTGTTTTACTGAATGTCTCTGTTTGCTGATAATGATCCAGTGTCATGGTTAACATATTCAAACCGATAAATAACATAATGATCATGTCGAATTTTTTGTCTGTCACTATTTCGAAGACGATCGCTTGGGGTCGCCACTATAGGAAAAAATATATCGAAAAAAGAAAGAAAGAGAAGAAACGTTATTAGTTGAGGGCCCATAACCTGTTGAAAATGAGAAGCCGACAATATTCAGCGCTTTGATCGTTCTTCAATATTTTCAAAAATTTGATCAAAACTTGAAGGTTATTAGTTTAATGCTTAAATTGGCATGAATGCAAATTGGCGCTTTGATACTGACTCTTGGCCTTGGAATGGCTTTCAGTGGTTTCTTGGAGCCCATCTTCTTCATGGCGTTGTAGTACTTTTTCTGATCCTCCGTCATGAACATTTCCAGGGAGCCGCCCGCCTTCTTCTTTTGCTCATTGAAGTTATCGATGATGACTCCGATCATCAGGTTTAGAGTAAAGAATGATCCAAAAATAATAAAGAACACAAAGTACAAATACATGTAAATGTTTGTTTCTCGGATCGGTTGCTTTCCCACCTAAAAGTACATATCAAAGTGAGGGTTAACAAAAATTTCTAGTCTTAAAAAGTAGCCTATTTGTACTTCTCGCGAATCGATTGCATCGTTCATGATTTGGATCCATCCTTTAAATGTGGCAACTTGAAATAAACACAGGTACGCTTTTCCCACGTGATCGAAATTCATTCGGGAATTTTCCCATGTATAATTTTCGGCAATACAAGCGTTAACATCCGGAATGATTTCGTGGCTGAGGGTAGTTTTGTTAACATCGACGCACTGTGGAACGAAAGATAATATCAAATTTTGTTTTTAATTAATTTAATTTCATTAGAAATTTGATCGAATAACTTACTTTAAAATATTTTCCAGCAAACAGTTGGACACCCATGATTGCAAAAATCAACCAAAAGATGAGACACACCAGCAACACGTTGAAGATGGACGGGATAGCTTGTACCAGCGCATTCACCACAACCTGCGGATATTCCCGGTAATTTGTAATTCAAATGGTAATTGTATCCTCAAAATGCACATTTAGTTAGTAGATGTACATAGGTCATGAAGAATTGTTTTACGGAAGTTAAAAAATTGTATATGAAAATATAGGAAATTTTTATGTCCAGTGTGTTTTAATAAATTCCAAAATGCAGTTTTTGAGATGCACAACGAACATTTATTTAAATGCAATTTATATACACTTAAAGTAGTTTAGTAAAGATAAATAAAATAAGAAACATTAAAACAGATTAACAGAAATAATACAACTTTTGCCTTTTGCTATTTAAAATTATGTTTTATTTTAGATATCTAAATTAATAAAAATAATCTTTCAATAAATTTAAAAAGAGAAATAAATAATTATGAAAACTCTATTTCGATAAAGAATAAATTGATTTCTGCAATAGCAAAAGACAAAAGGTGCGATAATAAGGATGCGCCACCGGGACGGGCGCCCGGGTCCGAGTCCCATACACTATATTATATACGGGGCGCCCGTCTCGGTGGGGCAGTCTTAACAACATGCTCATAGACAATGATTGCAAAACACAAATTGTAAAATAAAAAAACGAAATTTCAACGCAAAACCATTCAAATGTCGAAATGTTATACATACTCAAGTAAATTATGTTTGTTTAACTATCATTCCGAACATCATGATCATAAATCGCTACTATAATAGAACCGTCTATAAACCAATATGCAAAACTGTTGCTACTATTTGGAAGAAAAACTATTTTGAGGCATTAACTATGTGGGTTTTATGTGTATTTGAACTGAATAGGTGTTTTTGAAAATTGTGTGTAGAACTTAGACAGATTGAATTGAATCTAAAATAAATCGGCTTGGAGCGTGGTTCGATGTAAATAACTGAGTAAACAAACACTTTTTCATTGGCGTGATGATCGCGCGAACAAATTTGGGGCACTTCCAAATTTAATATATAAGATGTAGTGAACAATTAGAACAGAAATAAAAGTGTTTTTTCAAAAAAAAATTAACAGTAAATGAATTGGGTTTGGCACCAATTTAGTTGTAATAAAAACAAGTCGCTTAAAAATGGATTATGGAAATGTTTGAATAAAAAAGTTCTGTTTTGGTAAAAAATTTTTTTTTTTCATTTGATTTTTGGGGGATTGTGATTGACAAGATATAGATGGTTTTAGGTACGTACCCTCATGCCCTGCATACGGGACATGGCACGCAGAGGTCTCAAAGCTCTTAAAGTTCGCATTGTTTTGAAGGCTTGAATACCACCTGCTCCAAGTAGTGAAGCGACAAAGTTGATAAGCGACACCTATAGTTGGAGGAATGAGTTTCAAAACGGAGTTTAGCGATTTACAGTCTAGATATACAGATCGTTGCGCATTTTTTTTTACTTTTTATATTTAATTATTTTAAAACACGTTTTCATTATTAAAACTATCTTAATCGTTCCGGTTTTTAGATCGTTTCGGATTCGGCTGAATACTTGGCTGGACAAAGACACATTCAAAGGCGCGAGTTCAGTACCTAACCAAAAGCTTACACTCATTTATAGCACACCATTCCCACTTTGCTGTAGATAGTAGATCATAAACAGACAGCATTTCGTAAGAGTCTACATTCTATAATCAGTCATATAAGTTCCCGTGGCTCAATGCACTAATGTAGTTGTGTTATTGAATTTGTGCGTTTGGGTTAGAGGTTCTTCAAATTTTCAATTCTATAAGATAGATTCTAAAATTTTGTACAAGCTTACTGAATATTGTGGTCTTTAAGTGAGTCTAATCTATTGACAGTTGAAGTCGATCCCTTAAAATACTCCTAATTTTCAGATTTTGGAAGAATATTTTGTAAAAGTTAGATAGCCACATACAAAACGAATAATAAAAAAATATTATACAGATTAAAAATAGATAGAAAAATACGTCGAAAAATGGCACGACTTAGCTTGGACAGACATTGAAAAAATCACATTGACAAATTGAAAATAATACATTGAGAGGGTATAAACATATTTATAAAAGAGAGTATTGGATCTTGGGGATGGAAATAAAATGATTGCAAATTCTTTGCAAATAAATTGGCCAGTTTAATAAGTATTTATATATATAAGAATATAAGTAAGTCCAGAGACAGTGAGAGAGACAGTTAGTCGATATTTTATTTCTGTTGGGGTAGAACCGTTAAAAGATTAATTTACAAGTCGTTTAGGGCACAAGGGATGGAAAATTAAATTGATTGATGTAAGTAGCACAAAATTGTTAGCGTTGACGGTTGCTTTGTCGCATTCTCGTTACTTACTCTCATACCCTCCCATCTAGACACAGCTCGAAGTGGTCGTAAAGCCCTTAATGTTCTCATGGAACGAAACGCCGGAATGTCAGCCGCACCAAACCAAATCGCACCCAAATTTATTAGCGATAGCTAAAGAATTATGTTGGTCATTTTTCACATGAATAACAGTTTTTTTTAAATAGAAAATTGCTAAGTATCCTGTTTTTTCGCTCGCAGAACTCTTTTAAAATTTCCTTCTTTTTTTTATTATTAATTTAAACATTTTCTTTTGACTTTTAATTATTTAAACAAGTTTCAGTAATAATATCCCATTCTCTTACCATTACAATGATGAAATCGAGCCAACACCAAGCGTTCGTAAAATATACTTTAAATCCAAGTGCCAAAAATTTGATTAACATTTCTAAGAAAAATATCACTGTGAATATTCTGTCCATATAATACAATATGTCTTGTAAAATTGGTCTGGATTGCAGGTGTACATCTTCGAGGGCCTGGAAGATATTTAATTTGATGATTAATGAAGTAATAAGAACAATTTTAGTATATTTAAAGTAAAGATTGAAATTTGATGTCTATCAAAACTGCTAGCAAATAATTTTATAAATTTGTAATATTTCTATTTTACTAATATTGCTTATACTCTTGTAAACCATCAAATTTGGCGCAGTTTACGTGTACTCAAAAAATTTCCCTGCTATATGTGCCATATTTTTATATGATTTGATCTTAGGGCACGAAGATCATTGAAGTAAAATTTTATTTCAATTTTCTAAAAATTAATTTTATTAAATCAAAACAATTAATTAAAAAGAAACACATTTTTTTTTAAATTTCATAAAAATTTAATGAAAAAATACCTAACAAAGAAAAAAATAAAAATACCAAAATTGGAGCATCGAACCTGTATCCTAAAATTTAATTATTATGTATTTACCAATTAAGCTATTCAAATCACTGAAGAGAACTGTTAAATAGTGATTTTTATGGGAATAATTGTTCAAAATCCACATATTACATTAAAAATTCTGAGTGTATGGAGTGACTACCATCAAATTTGGTCCCCAATAGTATAATTTGAATAAGGTGAAAAGGACAAAACGAGAGTTCAAATCCATGTAGTTTGATTATATGTTTTCCATAGCACCAAATAGTCATTTTTTAATTGGGTTTTACTAATTTACTAATGTCCAAAACAAAGATTAAAATATTATGATCAAGACTAATTCACAATAAGGTTGGGCACATTTGTTTCTAAATGCGTTGAAACGTCATCATCGCCGCTGTCAAATTTTGTATTGGTTTCTGATTCAAGAAAACTACTTTTAATTTAGTAAAAATTGACTTTCAAAGTGAATACTTATTATTCTGTCCGGAAATATGAAAATAATCGCAAAAATTCTTATACCCAATTTGGTAAAATAAGTATTGATATTTTAAAGAAATAGTGTTACATTCGGTAAAAGATAGAATCTAGAAAATTATATATATCTTGAAAGTCCATTTTTCGAGTGGTGGCTAAAGCTTTTAAAATTATCCTTATATTTGTGGAAGAGACTCATGTCACAAAGTTCGAAGTTATGTAACGTAATTCTCCCGAATATATCATTCGTTTTCTGGTGAGGATGTTTAAGTGAAACAGAAAATAAACACCTCTCTACGGGATCTGGGTTACTTTGAGGACAGAATTCAATAACTGTTTTAAAATAAAACACTTTTGAATTAATGGAAATATAAAAGCACGGGGTCTCGAGTTCTGCCCGTAAATTTTGACGGGCGAAATCTAGTAGGAAATGTATCAAGCAATATTCAAGGCGACTTTTACATGAAAATAGTGAGTAAAAAGTGTGTTTATTTATCATTTCTAACTAATTGGAGTCTCGTTCTGGTTATTTCAACTATATCGAACCCTGGAAAAGGGATACTATTGTCTTAGATACTTCTTAGACGGATTTATTCATTTGAAAAACTATTTTTCGCTCAATTAGAAGTAATTTTCGTTAATCCAACTCGTAATTAACAACCCAACAAAAGTTTGACAGCGGCCACGACGACGTAATGATTTAATAATAATCAATATGTGCCGAAATTACTAATGTTCAGTGGCTTTGGTTATGCTAAAGTTTTATAAGCCTTTTTTGTTTAAAATTGATTTATGTAACATAAATGTTTTGAATATTATTTCTTTAAAAAATATCATAGAACTTTGTCTAAGACGTCCCTAAAAGTATTTTCTACACAAAGGCCTTCATAAACAAATTTTAGTACTTAAAAATGACTTTCATTAATAAAAAATTGTATAGGAGATGAGAAAAACGACAATTCAAATTTTAATCTTTACCACTTAATTGAAATATTAAAAGACAAGTACTCACCAACGCTAAACTACTCAACAGGATCATTGTAATGACCGCTGTCTCAAAGTATTTGTTCTCAATGAGTTGGAAAGTTTTCAGTCGAAGATTACCCCAGCCCTGCCAGAAGGGCGAGTCATCGTCACCAGCGAGGAAGGGGAACTTCTTGTAGCAGGGATCTGGGCAGCAATCCGCGGGGTATTCGTCGAGAACCACGTCCCCATCAGCCTGAATCACAATATCCTCATCGAGGCCACCCTCTTCGCACTCCCCTTCTTCATCGGATTCTGAAAATATTTCATTGTTTATTTAATTTCTCCAGAATTATTCCTCATTTTGTTGTCTTTAACTCACCTTCGTCAATGCCCAGATCCTCTTTACTCACATCGCGTTTCTCCTCGCCCTCCAACGTTTCCGCACTACCCTTGTGACTCTCGTCCTTAAACGGGCGGTTTTTATGACTGCCGTACGACTTTATGCTGGCAGTGTCATCGTCCTTTGTAGTAAATTATTTAGAGTTTATAATTGTTTTAGTGTTTTGTGGAAGCATTTAATGTTTTTTCGCATTTTTTATTTCAAAATTAAGTCGTACAAAAATTTACTTCATTTTATTAAAAAAATCGACATAAATCTGCCACGAAAAGGATAAATATATTCAAAGATACTTTTAAAATTGATGGTATTTTATATTACAAAAAAAGATTTCCCATTGGGGTATAAATAATAAATTGAGGAAGGAATTGGCAATAAAGTATGAAAATTTGTTTTTGAATCAAATCGAATAATTTGCAATTTAAATTATGGCTTGAAAATGAATTTATTAAAATTTAAAATATATTTTAACCCTGTAATGTCCATATTTTCTATTAAATTGAGAAAATTACGATAAATAAAGATAATTTTCAGAAATACGAATCCGAAGAAAAAAATTTAAAAATGCGATAATTGTAGACTTTATAGACTCTCAAAGTTAGCAGGCTTCTAGGCACGGTATCAACTGACGGACTTACAATTTTCCGAACCAGACGCCTTCACTACTTAATTTACACTCAACATATTTGAATTAGAATTATTACAAAAATATTTATTGAAAGTATAAAAGTATGAAGGTAAACATTTCCTAATACAGTGGACGCCGCTTATAAGGACCACGGTTAATAGGAACAATTGCTTTATTGGGCCAAAATGCCTAGGAACGGATCGGCCGTATACAAATACATTGAAAATTCATCGCTTAATGGTGCCAAAACCATCGCTTTATAGAGACATTCTGTGGCCAAGATCACTATTACAAAGAGTTGCAAGAATAAGTGCAAGTGACGAAAATTCAGTCTTTTGTTTACTTTTATTCACACCAATCTTGACCATGTGCCCTACGCTTATTTAATCGACTGAAATAGTAAAAAGAGTAGGAAAAACCGCAAAAAGATCTTCTCATCACATATTTGTGTTTGCCGAATTGATGGCATCGCAATAGTTTACACGTTACTCTGTTGTAAATTGTGTTGTAATTAATATAATAATAATATTGAATTTAATGTAATAATATTACTTGCAATGATAATCATTCCGAATTGAGACTTGTACTGAATAAACATACGCTGCTGTAAATAAATAATTATATTCTCACTAAAGAACCGAGTTT
>JXOV01005515.1:601-10973 GCA_001014945.1 Clogmia albipunctata
CTGCCGTTGTCGGTCATCCGCCACCATGTTCCATTAAAACGGTCGTCCTGCCACTTCCGAATTCAAGAATACACTTGTAAATAGTGATCTGTGCTGGTGAAGAGTTCCCCTACACGTTGTACAGTTTGGTTTTGATATTCACTGCAGTGGGTCGCTTTAGCATCAAAAACTCGATGACTGTTCCGTGCATGATTTCGTTCATGTTAAAATTTTTGTCGAACTGCTCTCTTCAAATGATCCTCAAAGGCTAACCCGTGGTCAGTTTTGCCTCAAAATTTATACTGTTACCAGGTAAAAACGTCTTTACCTTCCTGTGAAGTCCATATAATCCTAGACCTTAGGACATCTGAGATTATACGAGCAATTTGGTACTACTACGTACCAGTCAAAATATTGTTTTGTTGAAAATTTAATATTTTTAAGAGAAATTTAATACTTTTAACATACAACATAAAGTAATAAAAGTATTCTAAATTCAATGAAATGCTAAAGCATCGAAATTAAGAATAAACAGCGAATATTTGGCTAGAATTATATTTATATTTTTACACACTAAAACTACTATTACATAAATCAATAGTTTTAAATTCAAATTTTTACATGTTCAGCATCCTGTTTCAATTGTATTTGAACGACAAAATTCCAATTTGAAAATCAAAGGGCATTTTCTTATAAATAAATATGTAAATATTGTCAATTGCATGAATGATGCAAGTTAGTTACTAGGATTGATTCTGAATTGTGCTTCACTATTTCAATTTTGTTATTAGTTTAAAAACTACAAATTTGGTATGTCAAACTGTTTTAAATTCAAAGTATTTATAGCCATCAAATTCCATAATCATTATATTGGTAATTTATTTAAAATATAAAAAATATATTTTTAAATGAATAAAGTCTATACACCAAATAATGGGGCTATTCATATTAAGTTTGTTAAGTATGCATTTTCATTAGAATAAATTATTAGAATAATATTAGAACAATATTTCAACAACTATAATTTAAATAGAAATATTTGATTTTTATAGACAGATTATTAGTTAACCTATTAATCAAATATAATATAACAAATCAATTTGAAGAAGTAATAATATCCAACATTTATTAATTATATTACGACAATGGCTTTGAAACTTAAATGTAACTTGTTTTATACAATTAAAGTAAATAAATAGTTCTAAAACTATACAAATAAAAAACAAACAATTCACAAACAACATTTAAAGTAAATAGTTAAAAATTCTTAAAAACTGGATCACGATATACAATAAATGCATAAAAAACACATTTTTACTTAAATAAATATTCAACGAAAACAGCAAATACTTCACGTTTTAAATATAATACAACCAATACAAAACCACACTTACGGCACCTTATCTACATTCAAACCGGCTAAAATGTCAGCTACTGAAACGCCGATCATTTGCAAGTCAAATCCATTCCTGTCAGTGGAACGTGCTCTGTTCTGTCATTACATTGCCCCCTCCTGGTTATTTTCTTCAGAGGAAAATTCGACAACTTTCTTTTCTCCAAAACCGAAAAAACATTGTGCAAAACGAAAGCAAGTAATTCACAAGTTGCTAAAAAGTGCCTATCAGTTAAAAACCCCATTAACATTCTACAATTTCCATTTTAAAAAACTACAACTAATAAATCTCCAGTGCTAAACAATCAATAAATTGTAATTTAACTCCATCCGGTGAGGAATATTATCGCCATTCGGTGAGAGACAGTCAGTAGATAAAAGGCGAGTGTGCGAAGAAAGACAAACTGAATTATCAAAATGAGGTCAAATAAAAGTTAAAGCAATAATCAACAGAGACCCGCCGGACAACAATCTTTATCAGATTAGAGATACTCTAGAGCGCGCCTCTTGGGAGGAGGAGGAGAAGGCAAACACTACTACTGTGTAAAGTAGCTTTCGCGTTGCGGATTTAGTCTAGAAATTGAATTCAGAGTTTAAAGTTGTTCAATCCCATCGCAAAATGTCCAAGTTTAAGCAGGAGAAAGTGGGAATATTCGGGAGTGGATTGATTGGGAGCAGCTGGGCGATGCTGTTTGCATCTGTCGGTTACCAAGTTACAATTTACGACATTCTGCCCGAGCAAGTTGATAAAGCCCTCAAGCACATTGAAACGGAACTGAAAAGTCTGGAGGAGAGAAAACTGTTACGTGGAAATTTGAACGCTCAAGAGCAACTACAATGCGTTAAAGGGAGCACAAATTTAGAAGACGTTGTAAAAGATGCCATCTTTATCCAAGAATGCGTTCCCGAGGTGTTGGATTTGAAGAAGAAAATCTACGCTCAACTGGACGAAATTGTCGGAAACGAGACAATCCTTTCCAGTTCAACAAGTACTTTCATGCCATCCCTGTTCAGCGAAACAATGAAACACCGAGATCAAGTGATAGTCTCCCATCCCGTAAACCCCCCTTACTACGTCCCTCTGGTCGAAGTGGTCCCCTCCCCTTGGACTAGGGACGACTTTAAGATCAAAACCCGAAAAATCATGGAAGAAATTGGCCAAAAGCCAGTCTCTTTGTCGAGAGAAATTGAAGGCTTCGCCCTGAATCGCATTCAATATGCAATTTTGAATGAAACTTGGCGCCTCGTCGCTGACGGAATCCTAGACGTACGAGACATTGACAGTGTGATGAAGGACGGCCTGGGCATGAGATACGCCTTCTTGGGCCCCCTAGAAACTGCCCACTTGAACGCCGAAGGGATGACCAACTATTGCGAGCGTTACAGCAAAACCATCTACGCAGTCAGTGAAACGATGGGAGCTACTCCAAAAATGGAAGGTCCTCAAGCGGCTGTCGTGGCCAAACAACTCGAGGAAATGTGTCCCTTGGAAAAACTACCCGAACGCAGAAATTGGCGCGATAATTGCCTTATGAAATTGAGCCAATTAAAACGTGAAATGGAACAATAAACACCCACTTTTATATGATTCATTAACAAAATTGCATTATACAATCACTAATTGTAAATTAATTCAACCTAATTTTTAATCAGATTATTGGAACATCGTTTTTAATGGTTTTTGGTTTTAATATAATCATTTTTGTTTTGTAAAAGAATGTATTGTATAAAATGTACTTAATAAACATATAACACAAAAAAACAAAATCTTTTAATATTTAGATATTTTAAAATTATGAAATTACAATTGTGATGTTTTATAATACATATCATAAATATTTAAATTCTCAGTAAGATTCTTATTTAAAAACCATAAATTGTCAAATCCATTTCTTGTAATTTAAAGACAATTTTATTATTAAGCGTAAATGTTTCTTTCTGTAGTAATATATAAAATATTCAATTTTAAGAGTAAAATTTGAAATATATACAGTAGAATCTGGTTAAAATGACATCGAAGGAAAGTGTCAAACACGTCTTACTAATCGGAGGCCATACACAGCATATTGTAAAAAATAAACAAAATATAACACTTTGTTCATCCTAGGGATTCTAAAATTGACATATGCTTTTGACATTCTGGATATTTATTTAGATAAGAAATTTTTTAAACATAATTTTATTATTGGTTTAGTTATATTCATTACCTAGTCAATTGGTTTCCAATAATTAATAATTTGTATTGCCAAATTGTCGAATGATAAATTGTATTATTTATATTCCAACAAAGGAGTATCAGTGATGGGAGAAAAAACCTTCACAACATGTTTTTATGGTTTAGTCCACAAATAGGAGGTATTCATACTAATTGTCCATATTATTAACATCCTATCCTCCAAAGTGTACAGAACTATACTGTCCTAGAGTGCGGTACTAAATGGCGGACCTATTAAACACTTTTTCCTACCCCTCTCTAATAAGTAATTTGCCATTATAACAAATTAGTCAGGGCCAGCAATTGTGATAAGGAGGGAGAGCTATGGCGTAAGCCTGTCCACCATGATACGTTATCGTGCATCGTTACAATGATCTTATTCATATATTTATACATGCAAATATTCACAAATAAATCAACATCAAACTGTCCGCACGCGTTTAATTTACACGGATACACACAGAACTTTTGACTATTAAACCATATTTCAGAAACCATTAAGATTTTAGATCGATGTGATCGTGAAAATCGACGACTGAATAGGAAACATATTACAAACAATTTGACCTTTTTCTATCGAAGACTATCTAAAGATTCAGCAAATCGACTTTTAGGAGTACACAATTGGAAAGAAGCAGCCATCAACAGAAATCAATGGAGGCACATGATCACACAGGCAAAGGGCCGCATCGGCCCATAAGCCTATACTGATTTTATAATGACTTTTATATGCAAAACGAACTACGCGACGTAATTCGTCATAATAAGCGGAGTCATATTAAACGGATTCTACTATACAATAACAAAGTTCGTCAAGAACTTTACGACTGTATTAAACCAACTTTTGGTTCACTGACGAATCTAAAACAGAATCTGGTTCTGGCATCGGTATTGCCGGTCCGTAGACCAAAATCTCTGAACCGCTAGAAAAATACCCAAATATATTCCAAGAGGAAATAATTATAAACCTGAATAGTGGTATCAAAAGAGCAACAATATATTGACCAACAACCAAGGAGCCCTTAGAGCTTAAAGGTTACATAGTTAACCATAAATGCATTCTAAGCTATTGACCATTGACATACTAGGATTAGATAATAAAATTACCATCAGGACATAGCGGTGTCCGAGGCAATTAAATAGCAGATAAACTGGCCAAACGTGGCCCAATAACTCCTTTTGAGAGACCAGAACCAGGAATGGGAATAAGCCAACCATTCTCTAAAAATCTACTTAAAACAAAGTGACAAAGGAAACCACCAATACTGGGATAATTTACCAAAACTCAGACAATCCAAACTTTTTCTAAAATTGATATGGACTGCCCGGCGCTAGTATCCAAGAGACATAGCCACCTAGTAAAACCATCTTTCAATCATGAACCAATAGCAACTATAGAAATACCAAGCCTAATACGTTTTATGAAAGCAATTGGACTTGAATACGTAATGAAGACCGAATGTTTGATCAGGACAAAGGTACAATAGACCTAAGATCGCCGTACAACATCATCCTACTATCAACATTATACAATAAACTTTCAAATATAAAATGTAAATAATATATTGAAACCAAAGAATTAACTGAAATTATTTTTAGGAGATGGGGAGTATATCTCCTAAAAATAAATAAAACGCTCAAATTAGTAAAATTAACCAAAAACAAGAAAGTATTTTTGTAAATATTGTGTTGGTTGACTTTCCTTTAAACAAATTTTTAGGATATAACACATACAGGTCTCTTTAAACGAAAAATTAAATATTTTAAATAAAAACAAATCAAGATCTTGACCTAATATTGATGAAATATTTTACTTGATACTCGTAGAGAACCACGATACAGTATAAAAATACGAAAATTCTAAAAGAATTTCATCATAAAATATTTGAAGCCAGTCTGAAAAGATCTGGATAATCCCAAACGTTCTACTTGTTAATCTATTTGAAAACCCAAACAAATCACATTAGATGCAAAATGAATTTCAGTATTTTATCTACTGATAACTGCAAAACTGCGCTTTTAAATAAATTATCTATGTCTGAACTCCTTATAAGCGGTTCGGATCAGACAGCATTTGCGTCACATAACATATTACTCAAGTCATTGTTCTGGCTTCTCCTAAAAATAGAGGAATTTTACTAATAATTGCGAAACAAAACTAAAGATATAGTCTATTCCGTCAGGTCAGGGTCAATATTTTTTTTCGATTTGGTATTCACAAAAGGAAACTAAAGCTAAAAATTAAATTAAATAAAAAAATCAAAAGAAAAAATGTTACTATGTACGACGATGAGAAAAAAGAACGTTATATAACACGTTTAGAGTCAGCTGGTTTCAGTTGGGTTGGCGGCGAGTTCATAAAACCGACAAGTTCAGTCAAATTCTCTCGTTGGCGCGCGGGCTTGAGGCCGTTTGAGGCATTCTCTTTATACCTTTTCTATTAATAGATTCACGTGCTTCTTGAATGCAACTTGGACATCAAATGCATTTTGAACGAGTCAAAAGAGACTTTAAAAACTCAAATTCAACAGATATTAGGGTTTCTTCATATAAAATTTATATAAGATTTGAACTGAGATAAGATAATCACTCATTTCGTCACTGGCCAATGTAACAAACTCCATGACTCACGTGGATTTTCAATTAGCGTTAACATGTTTTATTTGACTGAATGGTTGATTAGCTTTTAATTATTTCTGTTAATTAAAATTGTTTAATTTTCACTTTGATAAGAGAAAGATTGCACTTGGCAACAAAAATCACCTTTTCCAAACTGTTTTACTCCATTAAAGATACCATTGTCCACATTTAAAAGACTGCCAAAATTTGATAAAACTAATCACCTTGTTATCTGCCCTAAAATTCAAGTTTCAGACAATGAATCCTGTCTGGTAATTACGTAATTAGTTTGAACAAAATTCCCCTTTATCAGGTTGAATAAACTTAAACTTGATATTAAATTGTTACACACAGATCGAAGGTCAATTTCCTCAAACTTTCACTAATACCTCCAACATGGTCATTGACCAGGAAATTCCAATAATTCACTTGATCAGTTCTTCTAACTTCCTTTTAACTTGTTTCACTATCTTCCTCCACTTGATCTTGGATATTTACCTGTTGCGCCCATTTGGGGAAGTACCACTTGGAGCTGACCAGCCTATGAGTATGTAAAACCCCATCCACCACCTTCCTCTCCACCACATCCGTCCCGATAATGCCAGGACTCATTGGATTGGGGTATTTGCGCCATGCCGCCTGGGTCACGGTCTCCCATGGGTGGCTGAAAGACAAAAGACATCATTAATTAACTAAAACTCCTTTAATTTAATAAAGAATTACAATTAATTCCAAAATATTTCATAATTTACCCTAACCTCGAAATTACACACATTTTTTTGTTTAATAAACTATAAATGACCTTGATACCACTTGGTAATGAAATATTAACCTAGACAAGTGGTTAATTACTAAACAAAGGCCTTTCACATTGATCCTCTAAAGGAATTGCAGGTGTGTAAATCCAATAAAGGCGAGGGAAAATTCCAGAAATTTACATCATCAAATTGGAATTGAGTAAATCTTACTTGAAAACGTGTTCCGATGTCCAAATTCGCATGGTTTATCTCGTGTTCGGCACGCTGATTGAACTGGACAACTGTAAATGCACTTCAATTACGTAATTGCAGAAAAATTGACGAAAAAATAATTACTGGCACAAACTCCTCTCTTTCTTGCGCTTCGCAAAATCACACACACACACAATGACAGAAAAGTGGACGTCAAGATGACATTTCGAACTGTCAAATATTCGGATTGGATTTCAAACATTTAATTTCTTCCACCGATTTTATCAGTATTTTTTGCCTTTTTCTTTCATTTTAAAACATTTAATTGGTCTATGAGATATCTAACTAATAACTCTATAAACTTATAGTTTTGTTGTGAACGTTTCTGACAAAAGAAAAGACAAGTTACTAATTGTAAACATTTCTTGATCAAGGATTATTTAAAACCCCATTATTTACTGTTCTAAATGTTTATCAAGCGATTTGGAATCAGATTAATTATCCTCAGTTTATCTTTAGTCTTCTTTTGTGAATTCCTAATTTACTATGTCGTTTTATCAATGGTAAAAATTGAATACTAAAAATATTAAAAACTCAAATTAATTCCAAATATCTTTAAATTCCAGTGCTCCTGGCCGGAAAACATAGTTCCTTATGAAGGCAAGGAGCCGGTTAAAGCAATTTTATTAGCTGACACCCATTTATTGGGTCCTATACGAGGCCATTGGTGGGACAAACTCAGAAGGGAATGGCAAATGCACCGTTCTTTTCAAACTTCAATAACTCTATTCCAACCCAAAGTTGTCTTTATTTTGGGTGATTTATTTGATGAAGGGAAATGGGTGACAGATTCCCAGTGGTCAGACTACGTCTCCAGATTTCACAAACTGTTTTATACTCCAGAAAATGTCCAACTTTTTGGTGTTGTTGGAAATCACGACATTGGATTTCATTACAGCGTTCATCCCAAATTAATCCACCGTTTTGAGACTGAATTCAAGACCACTGGAGTGGCAATGCATACAATAAATGATGTCCACTTTGTTCTAGTCAATTCTGTAGCAATGCAAGGAGATAATTGTGAATTTTGCTCAGAAGCCGAAGAGCAACTTCAAAATATTTCAAGTTTGGGTTTAGATTTACTTTTTTATTGAAAAATACTAATTTTTGTATTGTTTTTAGGAGTCCTTAAATGCTCCAGGAATATTGGAAGGAATTGTGATCAAATACCAAAGATGGAGAAGTACAGCAAACCGATTTTAATACAACATTATCCACTTTATCGTGAATCAGATGCAGAATGCATAACTCACGATTCTCCAGAAGTGGAAAATTACCGAGAACTATGGGAAGTCCTGTCCCAAGAGTCCACAGATTTGCTGGGGGAAATGTTGGAGCCCAGATTAGCGTTCAGTGGACATTCCCATAATTATTGTCATATAAAAAATAGACGATTGAATATCGAGGAATTCACAATTCCATCCTACAGTTGGCGAAATCGAAACAATCCCAGTTTTGCTTTGGTAAGTTTTTAAAATTTGTTTTTATTGGAAATTATCAAGTTTTAAATGAATTGTTATTTATTTATGACAATTTATCATTAATTTCTCTTTCCTTTTATCGAAGAAAAAATGTATAAAAACCCTTTTGTAATTTACATCATTAATTTGAAAGAACCCTAAATTTTATCCTCATTTCATTCGTTTTCTGAAATATTACTCGTGGTGTTTAATTTAAATTAAAATTTATTTGAGATATGTCTTTATCGCTTCATTATTTGTAATATTCTTTTTTATATTTTAGGCAATTTTCACGGAAAAGGACTACGAAGTTGAAATGTGCGAGATGCCATTGGAATCAACTGTAATACTTATTTACGAAGTAGGATTCGTTGTGGCAGTATTGATTTCTTTATTGACAAGTAGATCTAAAAAGAAAAGCCATTTAAAGAATACCTAAATAAAGAATTATTTTTTGATTTGGAAAATTAAAATCCATAATCAAGAGATTTTCCAAGAATAAATTATTTATATTAAACAATTTAAAAATAAGTATTAAGTACACATTGCTTTATTTCATAATTTTTATTCAAATTTTAAAACAAATTCAATCAAATACGGTTATAATTGAATCATTTATTTTGGAAACAACAGAAATACCATGACATCAACTTGATGAAAAATGCCAAAAACTGTTTCTTTACGAACGAAAATCAATTGCGTTTTCTTATTAAAACCGTTACATAACTTCGGTAAAATTTAATTTACTGTTAAAAAACTGAGATAATATATCAACTATATACTATATCATCCATTTCATCCTGCTGGCATTAAAAATTTTGATTAGAAGTATTTAGATTGAGAGATCTTTAAATTAATTTTCTCGGTTTTTGTCACGTTATGTCCACCCGATTAAGAATCTGTGCTTATTTCATTTTCAATATTGACTTCTAATTGAAAAAAAAAAACATTAACACACCAATAAAAATATAATACGGACTCTTGATATAATAATAATTGGGTTAATTTACAATGATACGGACTTCTATGGGGAACACTGTATGATTTGTTGTTTCTCCTCAAAATCTTGTATATTTTAGTTTATAAGAACTAGACCTTCGGAATTTTTTCCAAACGATTTATCTACTCTTAAATTACACATTTCTATTAAAACACACAATTTCGCTAAAATTGGTGTTGTAGTGGTCGCGAAAAGGTTGATCTTCCCTGGAAATTGGACACTTTCCACATCCATTTTCCAATCATCCTATCCCTTTTCCCCACTCCTAATTTATGTATATAAATTGTAAATATTATTATTTTTCTATATTTGAATTCAAATAAACGTAGTAGTCTAAAAAAATAATAATCACTCTCTCACAGACACTACAAAAGTGAAGTCACGTCTTTTATTTGTCCTAATTCTAAAAAGGTGAGATTATTCAAAAACTTACAGTTACTCCTGAAAGTACTCGACCCTGAGTTCAGTCGAATTTAGAACCTTTGTCATGCATTTAATATTTATCTGATATATATGTATATGGTACCATTTGATAGACAGTTTAATGAATTTTAATGTTCGAAAAGAATTTTGAAATTATATTACATACAACAATTGAAAATGACAGCTAAACTGTAGGTTGCGCTCAAATTACGCNAGTCGAATTTAGAACCTTTGTCATGCATTTAATATTTATCTGATATATATGTATATGGT
>JXOV01005518.1:0-26980 GCA_001014945.1 Clogmia albipunctata
AAAAATCACTTCAAACTGCAATTGAAAAAGTTTAAAATTAAAATTACATTTTCACTCATTTTCAATCGCTTGTCCAAAGAAAGTGCAATAAGATACAGGTAAAAACAAGTTCATTCCTAAAAGTCAGACATCTAGAGTAATAAAATTGGTCATTACCATAATCCTCAGTTGAAAATGAAATATGTACTTTTGTTCGATTTTGAAGCCAAAACTGACCACAGTGCGCTGGGCGTTCAGGATTGACTAGAGCGAGCAACAGCACAACAAATTAAAGAACAATAAAACACGATTTCTACATTAGGACACTGTCGCTTTATTATATGTATAAATAAATTTACAGTATTTTGTGTGTTGTATTTTGTTTCCTTTTGTTTTATGGATTTGGTTTGACAATTAGTAGTGTAATCAATAATCTTAAATATTGCATCATGGTATCAAGTGTTGATTACATTGATTTGCTTGTCGTTAAATTCCAAAAGTATATGGTTAACATCCTTCCTGTTCATAGACAGTTACTTGTTTCCTTTTAATTAATTATGATTCTACAAATCCTTTTTCTCGTTTTCCTTGAATTGGTTATACTATGCATTTTTATAATTATATTCGTATGCTTGCTTTAAAGAGTAAGAGAAGAGAATATAGAAAAATGCCTACATTTAAATGTATATGTATTTGTTCATTATTTTAGTGCAAAATTGTTTTTTCCAAATTCACAATAAAAGAAATAATAATAAAAAACATAAAACCCCATATATAGTTACTCCAAATCTCGTTTGGACTGAGGATAAATGTGGGTTGGATGGGTCTAAATTAAAAAAATAATAATTCAGTTAAATATTTCGTTCCCTAATCAATTTTACATCATTCACGCGCGGAACTTGTCTAAGAATTCAGATTTTCGCTCACCGAGTCATTTGATATGGCTGACCCGGATGAGCAATAGTCTTCTTAGGCCAGAGCTCCCTCAGTCATTCACAGCTAAAATTATTTTCCAGTTCCATCAATCAGTTCTGAATCTTATATAAAAGGTCCTATTGTGCTTCTGGTAAAGTAAAAAACAACAATCTCCCTCTTCTTTAGCCAATATATTATCTTCTCCCTTCATTATCCTAAAGTGTTTCTAGTGTCTGTATGGTTTGTATGTTTCCTTTTTTTCTCCCTAAACCTAAGCATTATATTTTACACGATTTCAATATTACTTTATTTTATTAGATAAGAAAAAATCACCCGAAAACGCGACGAAAAAACGCGACGCGGAAAATTTGTTACGATTAGTTTCATGTAATACAATTAATTACATAAATTCAAATCAAAATATATATTTCATAAATATATATAAATATTTTTTATTAAGGTACTTACGATGCGGACGACGCGACGATTCTTTTTTCTTCTTCTTTTATTTAAATAACGAGACCACGAATTACGACGACGACGAGCTTTGAGTCTTTTATTGAGTTTCCACTAATAATTATAATCAATAAATTATTACTTTTTATTAAATTAAGACGCGAAGACGACGGTGGTTTGCTTCTATAAGTATTGTTATGATCAGTTTTGGGGGACCAGGGGGCGGAGATCCCCCCAAAATGAGATACGCGATTGTTAACCATTTCGATGAACAAATTAACCACAAGTCTTTTCCATCCCCCTTTGTTTTATATATTTTTGGTAAATATTTAAACCCTACTAAATTAATAATTCGATTCAACGGCAACGATTGGTAAAATTAGCTTCAATTGGAACATTCCTAATTAAATAATCGATAAGTAAAAAGTATAAAAACTAATTCTAGCATTAAAATTTAATAAAAGAACAAAATTAGACAAATTTAAACACCATCTTTGAGATGTTCTTCTCGCAGTATTTTTTTTTTTCTTTTGACAAACGACGTTTCCAAATTATCATTTTATAAAAATCCTGGATTAGCACCAAACTATCTCAAGCCATTTACGTTTGATCAGACTCCTTACTAACTAAAAAGCTTAATGTGGGTGTGGTGATGAATTAGATTAGAAATTCCTTTTATTATCACTATTTTGTGTGTTTTCCTTTTTCTCCATTATTTAGTAAATCTCCTGTAATCAGTTCTTTATACAATGAATATAGTTTAATTTATTACTTGACAACCTTGAGTTAAATGTTATTGTTTGTTGGTTTCTCCTTAAGTTTCCATTTGCTTTATTAATCAATCTTTATAGAAATCACGATAAATCAATTATTTTTAAAAAATACCTAGTCAGTTTTATAGAAATAAACCGCATTAAAGCTAATTTTCTTTATAAAATACAATAAACGCGCGCGCGATACGGAATAAAAAAAATACACGACCGACCGAACCCCGACGCGAAATCACGATTTAAAAAACGGACCAATAAACACTAAATTAATATCAATATATACCGTTTGTTAATTAATTAATTATTATAATAATAGCCCTACAGTTCTCATCTTCTTATAATACAATGCTTAGTCACACTTTAGAGGTTCGCATTGATCCATTTCTCCTTTTTTTTCTTTTATAAATACATGAGTTTATCACATTGTTACGAAAAATCTTTTTGCTTTTCAGAACCAAACTTGCCTTTTCTTTGCTTCTTTATGGATGCTTTAAAACAGGTCTGTAATGGCTGTTGTTAAGAATTGAACATCAAAACATTTAATGTTTTATTAAAACAAATACCATAAATATTCAATAGCAATTTTTCCTTTCCAAGATAAACTTTGATCGAAAAATACTTTCTATTAAATCTCTTTTTTTGATTAGTTTTTTCTTCAGAATATACATCTAATTTTATAACTGTTACAGATCTGCTTCAAAACATTCTCCTTGATGTGTATTAATGAAAAGTACAAAAGTTTGTTCTCAAATCCCCAGTGTCTGGATTTTTAATTTATACATCTTTAATGGAATTGGCAAATTTAAAAACGACAACACCTACTTATAAATTCAAATAAGATACTATTAATACTTGAATTTAGTAATAAAAAACCACTACTCACCTTCCCCTCATCTTCTTTTTATATATCTTAAATTTATTTTTTTACAATCCCTGTCTCATTCACTCATATCACCAGTCATCCGTTTTGTCCTAATTAGACCTTGTAGAGAAATTGTTTGACAGATTTGATATAATCACTACCTAGGACTGTGTAGCAGCTGTTGGAGAAGCCAAATTCAAATAATAAGGGCCCTACCTAACCTAAGAATTTCTGAGGAATTTGGATATTAGGAAGGATTTTAATAGGAACACTCAAAAATTACAATTCCCAATATTACTAATTCTATTCATTTTTCTCAATTATTTAATGTAAATACGTAAAAAAGCAAGTCTCATTCGAATTACGACATTTATAGTGCTGAATAGAAAAATAAAACACTGCCCAGAATCTGATGAATTCCGCACAAATGAATAGTCAAATTCTCAAACATGCCCTGCACTGCCCCCACAATGAATTTCTTTTCCCTAAATTATGTTTAAATAAGAAATAAATGTACTAAGAAGCCTATCATCATTTCATCTAATTTTTTACTTCTCTTCTTCAGCTATCTCTCGTGTACTTTTTATAATTTTATCATATATAGCATGAGCTTATATCACTCATATAAGTTGGCAATTTATATTATTATAAAAATTAATAGGAATAACTAAAACAACTCTCTCCTCTCCCTTAAATGTCGTACATTGTGGCAAGCCGTTCAGCCAACTGAGGCGGGAATTGCTCCACAAACCGTTTCCAGTTCTCTTCACCCACCTGCGTCTTGAACCCTTGCAAAATCTGGAAAATAAATTAAAAGTAAATTAAATATTTTAATTAATTTTCACACTTAAACTTCCATAATAGTTATTTCTACAAATAGGTCGATAAGATAAAGCATTATTAAATATTAGGGGATTTAAAAGCATATGTGTTTAATAATACTTATCGAACATGTTTTATACAATATTTTATGCATTTTTAATTAAATTAACACTTCTTTGAATTTTTGTAGACATATATGTTTCTTTTTTCAACAAACTAATATCAATTTCATACAACAAAAATGAATTACAACATTTAAAAACGTAATAAACTTATTACACGTATGAATTCAGAATTTTTAATAAATGCAAAAAATGGACTCACCTTCACTAGCATTTCGTGTAAATCCGTTTTAGGATTTACCCACGAAGCCACTGCGTCACAGAAGAAAATGAAGTCGGGAACGACGCCAACCGGATTCACGGATATCATTTGACACATGCCACGGAACGCTGAATCCTTTTCGTCATTATCTCTTATATTGCGCAAAGAAGTACACCTATTCCATTGCCATTAACAACGATAAGAAATCATTTACATTGGATTAGAAAGATTAAATTACTCCAGTGTTCATTTAGTTAGATTAACTATCCAACTCTTGATTTTAATATTAAATATTTTTTTTAATATCAATAAAATTTAATTATAAGGTTATAACCAAGAAAGGTATTTATACAAATAAGATTTTTTTAACAATAAGTGTTTTAAAATAAATAAGCACAAAACTCTAAAAAAGTTATTATTTTCTTTAAATTCATATTTAATTCTCTGTCTTTCGGAGTGATAAAGAGATAATTATATTTTTGTCCCTCTCTTGACCATAGTTTAAGTAGCCGTAATCCATTCGAGAGATCCGATATATGTAATAAAAATACCATTTAATGTAAAACCATTCGTTAATACCGTTAAAATACCGTCAAAATTAATTTCTTTCAAATTTTACTAAAATTGTGAAAATATCAAACTTATACTTATTAAAAGTCTTCTCAAGTGGTCTTGTTTATAAGACCGCCTTCTCAACGACTTTGATTTTTTTTTATAAAACTTACGCGGTATTTACTGCGGTACAAAAATAGGATATTATACTTAATATTAAATCTCGAGTTGAATAGTTTATATTACAATCGAATAAAGTCGAAGGGATTGAATTTGATTCATCACCAATTTCAGATTTATATTTTTTAAATCGTCCAGCTGTCAGTGGTTTGTCACGTTTTCTGTATACACTAACGAACAGGGATAATGATCGAGAAAACAACAAAAACTGAATAAACAAATATAAAATTTTAAATCCAAACTTTTTGGACTGACGAACAAATCGAGAGAAAGAAAAAAATCAATTCAAAAATAAAAGCACTCTTAACAGGATAAGACAAAATTTTGGTGCTAAATCAAGAGCTGGCAAAGAGCAATTGGTAATGGTCAAATTAAATGTATCGACGACGATTCAACAAGAAACAATATCTTAATTATAATTATATAGAATAGATAATATAATCATATAATAATAATATAATAAATATATAATCAATCATATTAAAACACATTTTGTTCGAATAAAGGAATTAAAAAAATTTTTGTTACACACCACTGCCGTACAAATTGTTGTAATAAAGGAGCCACATCAAGGGGGCACACTAAACCTAGGCGACCGATTGTTATTGCTAAAAACAGAACAAGAGAAAAAGAAAAGAAATTTTCGTTTAACAAATCATCGTAAAAAACAATAAATGAACTGTGATCACAATAATTATAAATATAATCAATATTAAGTAATCAATCAAGTAAAATTAATCGTCAATTATAATTAAATTGCATAATTTAAACGATAAATTCATAATCAACATTTAATGTTTGCTTTCTGTTGTTGAGGTTGCAGTTGTTGGCAATGAGATAATTACAGAATTTAAGTTTGCAGGTTTATTTTAATAAACTAAAACAAAGTTTTCAATTTCTCAAAAAATGACTAATTAAATTTTGATCTTTAATTTAACTCTGCAAAGTTCAAATTCTGTATTTATAATCGAAAAGAGTTACGTGTAAAATGATCATCAAATATTGAGAAAAAAACCTTTAAATAATTTGTTCCTAATAAAATTTAATGAATTAAAATCCATCAATATTTTTATACATATTCGATAAAA
Organism: Clogmia albipunctata; assembly: GCA_001014945.1. Taxonomy (NCBI): domain Eukaryota; kingdom Metazoa; phylum Arthropoda; class Insecta; order Diptera; family Psychodidae; genus Clogmia; species Clogmia albipunctata. Next base: position 5,949 of record JXOV01005518.1, read on the forward strand.
GAAAAATTTTAAATTCTTTAATTAACAATCAAAATATCAAAACCAACAAGATAAATAAAGAAACCAAATATTCAAATTTACTTAAACCTTTGTCTGATAATTATTCATATGGAAATAGAAATTAAGTATTTTCTTGACTATATTTGATGATCCATTTCAATGCAACTCTTTTATTTGCTAAGACAATCACTGAAGTAAGAATTACCTGTATTTTCCAATAGCGTCTTTGTCGTGTTCGGTCTGTTGATAATTGCAATCAGTTGATTGAGTACCAACGGGATGTAGACTCTTGTGTCAGGACCTACAAAAATAAAATATTTTCATAATTAAAAATATTGTTTGATTAATCAATAACTTTCAACTTTTATGAAACAAAAAAACAGTTTGCACTAGGATTTTACGCCACGGCAGGTAATGAAGTATTTTGTCGGTCTAAAAGTCTTAGTCTGCGTATTAGGGCACAAAAAAAACTAAACAATATATAGGGTGTCCCAAGAAATCTTTGGATGTAAATTAAGAGAGAATGATATTCCATTTATAAAAATGACTAATAATAAATTTCCTTTTCAATTCCTCTAAGGAACATAGAGTTTCAACTTCAGCCAACGAGTTTACACTTTTACTGCCTATTTGTTTAGTCAAGTAACAGCACTTATACCAGTTGAAAAGGATCCAGACAATCCTACCCGCCCAAGGATCGAACCCATGACCTCCGATGATGCAGTGGACTTTGTTACCACATGGGCTGAGGCCCATATAAAAATGACTATATCAGTTATATAGTCCTGTTTCACTTGAAGGACCTTATCATTTTCATGAAATTTTCCAAGATCAATTTGCACATTTTAGGACTGTATGACCTTAATAATTAAACCAATTTCGACCTTAAATCAGTTGTTTAGTAATTGAGATTAAAAGTATTGTGTGGTCGCAAAGAAAAAAGTGTAAAGATAATTATATCTCATGATTTCGTAACTGATCGTGTTAAACACGAAAATTTTGATTCAATTTTTTAAATATACGTATATTTTGCCCATTTTAACACGCTTTGGAAAAATTTAAGTAATGGCATACCATACTTTTTCAAATAAAACATTCGTAAATTGATTCTTTAAAAAAATCAACTTAACGTTTGTTAAGTTTCAAATTATTTGTATGAAATTTGTCCTAGTTTCTTCTTCACGGCGGGTGCTTAAAGAGATAAAGCTCGGATTTATTACTCGAATAGGATAGCCATTGTTTTGTAATTCTCTAAAACTACACGAAAATGTAATTTAGCAAATATTGAATGTTAGCATGGACCAATTAAAAGGTGGAAGAAAAGGACATCATACATTTTGACATTCGAAGATTATGGCATTGTTTTTTCAATATGTTGTGAAAAAAGTGACACATTACGAAACTTAAATTAATGGTAAAAGGTAACTTTTCGGTACGGGAATGCAAAAAATATATATTTGAACACATTTATTTTCAGAGTGAAAAATTATTGAAATTATGCTAATTTTAAACAAACAAATCACGATTATTTTTCATTACTATTATATCATATTTAACTCAATAATGCACGTTCAAACGAAATTAATGATAATTAACAATTTTTGTTGAATAATTAAAACGCATTTAATTTAAAATGATTTAAACAACAACATACCCAACTTGATGCTAATCTCTCCGATGGCCCAGATCGCATTGTTGCACACGGATATGCATTCGGGGTTCAGGTTCTGGCCCAGGATAGGGAAGAACTCGGGAATGCAGTGTGCCACGTGCTGGAAGCAGGCCTTTGTCAGATCGCCGAGGAGGGCGAACGAGGACTGCCTCACTTCGGGCATCACATCCTGCATGCACTGAAAGAGCAGCTCCATGATGTTGCTGTTCACAACCAGCGACTCAATTTGTCCATCTAAACCCTCAGCGAGACCGGACAGAAGGTCCAGTGCCACAATCATGAACTCTTTGTCGGGCTGTTCGTACTGCGAGGGATTTGCTGCATTCGCCATGTCCTGGTTAATCGTCTGCTGGATCAGCGAAATGCAGCGCCGGTAAACAGGCTCACAGTAGGGCAGAAAGCCAGATTGCAGAGCAGTCGCCACACTTGATAAACACTGAAACATTGGAAAAAATATTTACACACCATTTTAAAACAGTCAACAAATTCTTATTTACTTTCATTCGTTTAAAAACCATAAGGCAAACAATGATTTGCAAAACAGTTATAAATAAACTTTGTGTTACAATCTTTATTTATAAAAATAACATGTGTGATGCACTTTCCTTGTTATTAAATAATATTTCAACTACATACTATTTGATAAGATTAATTGTATTTTTCTTAATTATTCAGGAAATTAATTAATCTTAACCCTTGTAAATTGATATTTTATAATTTTTTCTAACGGATTGAATTTAGTTGCTGAAATCCAAAACTATACCTCAATCTGTTTACAATAAAATCAATTCAAACCTTATTTTTGAATTTAATAGTTTACGGGTTAACAATATAATCTATAAAAAACTATTAGAAGCAAAACAACATTTAAATGGAATTTCCTAATAATTTTAGCTTTATTCCAGTCGCGGTAATAAAATGGCATGTTATCCACCCATGAAATGGTAAAATGAAATGAATAAAGAACATTGTGTAATTCCTTATCGAAAAGTAGCCTCTTTTTAACGCAAATTGGTTCTGTAACGGTTTACTTGTCATCACGGCGTGCGGTAATATTTCAAAATTTGTACGCAAATTGTCACAAATTTAATGAAAATACATATTGTCATAACTCAATCTCTACAAATTTTCGATAAAGTTTACTAGATGGGAATGTTTCTATCTCCATTCAATTTAGATTTATTTAAGTGGTGGTTCTCTCTCTAATATGATTCAACTGTGTCTTACTTGTTCCACAAATTGAAAAAAAAACGTTGCGAACGTTTTTATTAGTAATTATTGATTAACTGATATTTTTTCAGAATTACACAAAATAGTGTTCAATACACATGTGAAATAGGTTATTACGATACTCATTTACCAACACTTGTATCGAAATATACTATTAAACACTTAGAACTGGTTCAGGACGGATATAGTGATTTTTTTTAAATTAACTTAAATGGGCGTAAATACTTTTCTAAAACTTTGATTAAAAAATTGAAATCTAGCCATCAAAGCATGGTATTGTGGAAAATCAGTTTTAGTAATTTTGTGTAAAGAATTTACGAGGTTCTCGAACAATTATCGGTAATCCCATTAATGGAGGCTGTTACTACCAAAAAATGTCAAATATACTTATAATCACGTGCTATTCTTAGACAATATATAAGTACAGAATAACAACGACGCATCTGTTACGGAGAAACCATTACAGATGCGTCGTTGTTATTATGAAACGTCAAAATGTTTAGTGAAATTCGAAATCCCTAAGGACACACAATTTTTTCAACTTGCTTAATTTATTGCCAATAGAATATGATTGAATGTTTTGCATTTAGAAAAAAATAAATGAAGGTCCCAGATTCTCATTATCGAAAGGATGTGAGTTTAGACTTAAAAAAATCCATTCACTTTTGAAATACAGAACAATGCAGTTCTTGAATCGTAAAACTTACTAATAATTAACAGAAATGCACGTTCGTTTTCATTAAAACAACGAATCTAAATCAGGTTCATCCTGGGTTGGTTAGAGTTAAGTAAACAAAATACATTATTATGACTTTTTCTAATTATCTAACGACAGTAATAAAGATTATAAAAACTATAAAAAGTAATTATCTAATGGTCCAGTTGAGAATGTAAAATAAAACATACAAAAAATTAATGTAGTAATGCCTTAATTGGAAAAAGTCCAAAAGAAAAAGGGAAAAAAGGGAAACGATAAACTTTAATTAATTAAAGTTCCTCCTTTTCCATCAATTATAAATTTCAATTCACTCCACTCACCTCTAGCAAAGGGAACAGGTCCTTGTCCTCGTCCTTCAGCATGTTCCACTTTTGTATCAGCGGTGGCATCAACATATTGATGTAGTCCGGTTTGTTGAGGTGGTGGCCAACAGAGTCTGCGAGCGTTCCAATAGCATCGTACAGGATGAGCAGATTTTTGTGTTGATATTTTGAGAACGCAAAGACCAGAGTTTTGAGTATAAAACTCAAATAGGGGACTAATTCTGTGCACGCCTCTTCTTCCAGGGTGGCAAAAGCGGAACAGGCTGCCTCTTGAACCCTTTTATTCGAATCCAAAATCCGTTTCAACAGTTCCTCCATCAATGGCTTCAAATATTGATCATGGTTCGGCTGATTGACAACCCAATTCGCATACCTCGACAACGTCCAACAGGTTATGGACCGCACTAACGCCTTTTTATCACTCAAACAGGAAATTAAATAGGGGATTAATTCCGGTAAATGGGGGATCATTCCCTCCATACAGCCTTCGGCGATCGCTCCCAGGGCCAGTATTCCGCTCTCCTTCACCTCCCACTGGCTGTGGAAGAGGATCTCGTTCAGGATGGGATACAAAATCGGCAGGCATTCTTCCCTAAATACGTTGGCCAACACGTCCAAAGCCGCAGCACTGCACTTCCTTAAATTCCATTCAGACAGCGAATTGTCATCGTCCAGTCCATCGTCGTCATCCTCCTCGTCCTCTTCCCCTCCTCCACCGCCACCACTGCCGTTATTCTCGTGGCCCGATCGAAGAGTGTGCGTCCTGGATTTGTGGAATCTCGGTCTAATGTCTTCCTCCCTGTCCGGAATCATGTCATCCTCTTCAACGTCACCCTTTAAGAGAGTTTAAAAAAATTATTAATCATTAAAATTTCGCTGAGTAAAGTAAACTTTTAAAATTTTTAAAATATACTGTACATACTGTAAATTCTTTCTCTCAATGACACAACAACCGTTGCCGGTCTGGGTATAATAAAGGTTTTTCTATCCATTTTTTTCATTTGCAAAATTTTATTCAATTTTTTCAAAATTTAATAGCAGTCTTCAAATTATTGTTGGTTTGTGATTACCATTCTGTAAAAGGTTCAATTACATCTATCTGTTCCATGTAATTAATAGCAAGTATTGCCAAATTATCGAATGATAAATTGTATAGTTTGTATGCCAATTTCATCAAATGCAGTCATTTACTCAGAAAGAAAACACCATCACAACATGGTTTCATGATATACTCGTAGTACTTAAATTACGGGTAATCAATACTAACTGTTCATATAACTAACATTGAACCTATCATGTAAAGTGGCCAAACCTATACTGCCCTAGTGTGCGGTGCCGAAAGGCGGGCCTAATAACACTTTGTGCAGGGAATAAACACCCTCACAATATGTCCTAAAGATCGTTGTAAAGCGTGAATAGCTGCTAATTCATACAAACTTGTTGTATTACTATCATTAAACCTATCCTGTAAAGTGACTAGACCTATACTGCCCTAGTGTTCTGTACCGAGTGGTGGGTTCAATACACTTTTATCACATCACATCACACCATAATCCTTTTGAAGAAACTTTTATATTACAATACTTTATCGATATCAAGAAGATAATTAGGATCAGAAGTAGTGTTAGGCATGGAAAGCTAGAGCGAATTTCGTGGAGGGACGTATGGCTGTCCACAATACACCTAATGACACGTTTTCGTGCATCAGGACAATTATCTTATATTTTATAGGCGAATAAAGACTATAATCCCCGAGCGGGTTCTGCGCCCATTAACCAATTGTTATTACTACCATTAACAAATGATTAAGTCATTCATAAACTCAGTCAGCGTTCATTAAGTATCCATTTCTAAACGGTAGCAAATAACTCGAAAGCTCCAGTTACTTTTTTCGAACGTGTAATCCAAGTTTTGAAAACCTCACTATCCCGGTTTCTATCCTGGGTAAATATCATACCAATTTTACAGAACGATATAAGTGTTATACACAAAAATCCAAAACTTTTCCAAAGACATCTCCAATTTTTGGATATTTCCAAATATCGACACGTTCGCCAAAAGGTAGCAGTTTTTGAAACTCCGCATAAAATGGAATTTGACATCTCGTTTGTTTACAAATGGACTTCAAAGTTATGCGACGAATTATTGGGGATCGGGGATATTATTTTCAAAATATTACACCAATATTAATCATAAAATGTAATTATTGGAAATAGGAAATGGAAATGAATATTGAAAATGAAATCACTACTTGTACTGTTTTTGAATCTGTGGTACCGAACTAAGGAATTTTGTGACAACGCTTTACTAAGTCTAACAAATTAATAATTGTTGTAAATTTTAACAGACTTATATGACCTGCCGCATAGTGTCTTAAATAAATTGAATTGAAATAAATCATAGATTTTTACATATACTATATAAATTTGAAAACATTTGAAGAAATAAAATCAAAGCAAAACTTTAAATATATTACTCAAAAGACTTGTACTGTATGACTAATAAAATTAATTTATTATTATTAACAGCCTTTAAAAACCCCAAAAACTACTCAAAAGCGAAGTACAATTTTGAGGTCAATGATACTTTCATTTGTCAAAAAATAAATATTACTATAATGTGAAAATAAAATTACCTTGAGGAGAATGATGTCAATCTCCGAGTACCTCATACCGCGCACCAAAATTGGAAAAAGTCTATTCAGATGTGGCCCAAGGACCTCCTTACAAATAACCTGCTCCGCCAGCGATAACCAAAATTCGGACGCCTCCAGGGAGACCATCTCATCTGGATCTTGCGTCCTCTGGAGCATGTACTCGATAATTTGGTTCATGTGCGGCATCAGTCTGTCCATCCTAACCTCCAACAGCATCACCAGACCTCGACACACATTTTTCCTAACCTCATGGTCTTCATCTGAGGAAAGCAGGAAAAGACTCTCAATAAACGCATCGATGTGCATCATCAGAGCCTGCGCCCGATTTATGATGAACTGGTTGATGCAGGCGATGGCGTGAGACCTGATCTTGGGACTGGTGTGACTGAAAAACTGCAAAAACTTTGGAATCATCACATTCAAAGGTCGGTTAAGGATTCCCGAGTCCAAAGCATCGGCAGAGTCTTCACAGATCTTCTGGAGTGCTCCAAAAGCGCCCTCACACACGTTGTAGTCCTGTGAATCAAGCATTTCGCAAAGGGTTGGCAGCAACTCGGGCCAATTCACTAAACTGCCCTTGCTGGCAATCGTCGTTATCAAGATCCCAACCGTGGCTCGGATCAGAGGCGAAGGATCGCCCACAGCCTGCAAACATTCCCGCTTTATATAATCCACAATCTCCTGTTGCAAATTCTGCGCATGGGATCGGATGTTGTTCTTTAAAATTAAACCACTCAACGATCGGGTCGCCTCATCCTCAGACTTCAACTTTGTCAGCACGTATATCAGGTAGTTGTTAAAATCTGGATACTGGTTTAATTCCTCTAGTTTCTGAAATTATAAGATTGAAAAATTTAATTAATTTGAAAAAATAACCATATATCGAAAAATTACATTTTTGAAATTCAAAATAACAATAGTTATTTATGTATGAATGAGTGAGATGAAGGTTTTGTTTTTATTATGAGTAATGTATGTTTGCACGACGAAGAATACGAATAATAATAAAACAGTAAACATATGATTAGCATATAGCTATTTTTAGCAAATTACAATTAAAAACATGAAAGTCACGTCTGGGACTTTTCTAATGGCTATTGTCAGTCCAAATATCAAATTTGAATGTAGTAAGCCAGAATAATAATTTTTCTGTGAAACAATCTTGATGTTAAAATAAGAAATACTGACAATTCTCCAAAATTTAGTTCAAATGTATAAAATTGACCAATTAGCAAAAATAACGATCGATTCCTATTTAAAGTATTATAACTCATTTCTGTTCCTATTTATTTGGATTATGCGATATTTTGCTTAAAATGGAATTGGTGGAAACTATTAGAACAAATGCAGTTAATAATGTTTCATATGACATAGGTGAACTATGATTAGTCTTTTGATTTTAAAAATAATAAGAAAAATTACTTTTTTGACTCCTTTAGTGAACTTCATTTTACTGAGATTGATAAAAAATGAGGCACCTCACATAAGGAAATGCAAAAACCATATCGTTATAGTTATTTATTTTAAAACACATAAGTGCATTTGTTTCATTTTCAATAATAAACTATTAAAAAATTCTTATTAATTTATAATTCATATTTTTAAATAGCTTCGTGTTCACATTCTTTAGTTATAATTTTTTAAAAAGAATTATTTTTCGTTATATTATTTTAATGTAAAAGATAGATATGTTAAAATAATTGACAATAATTTACATATGATTTATAGATTTAAAATACAGAAAAATCAAACGATGGTATTAAACTAAAAATTCCAATAAACTAGTTTGTTAGTTTACGTAATACTTATTTTAAACTTTAAACACTTTAAAGAAATGCAATTATTATTATCATCTTACAAAATTTACAGAAATAAACTATTTTTAAATGTTATAGTTCAGTTTTTAAATAAAGCATTAATTATTCTTTTAAAGATAATTCTAATAATAAGGTATTACATTAAGAATTGTTCTTCACAATTGATAAAATTACAAGTTAATGTTCTATTTTAAATTTCTTGTGTAAATTCCATTATTTGAGGAAAGATTAACAGAATATGGACTATTTCCGTTGAAGCCTAAAACCCGATTATCAAGATAAGGGAAAGTGTAAACTGAACTGAGTCATTGTGTTGTGATTATCAGAAGACCGAAATCAATTTCGATGAGATTTAAAGTGATTTTAAAAAATTGGGTTAAGACGCCGTTTTAAAGAGGGTGAAATTGTGCAGTGGGCATTTTTAAAGAGATCAAAGTACTTGAATTTCCAATTTAATCGACATTGATTGTAAAATACTCGTTTCTGGGGTTTTTTACTGGAATAAAGAGTAATCAAAGTTATCAATAAAAAAAACCGAGTCAAAAATAGAGAACAAAATAAATGGCTGTCAAGTGGATAAAATCTGGACTAAGTTATTGATTTTTATTTATTCTTCCTCTAAGACGCTACCATATTAATCGAAACAGCTGATAACGTTAATATGGCTTGGACTAATCGCGTGCAAAACATTCTAACGGCAAAGTTCTCGAAAGAAATCACAATTCGACTTCATCATCACCAAAAACAACAACAAACAAAATGCTTTTCCAAGGCGGCGAGACCAAGGATAGCTTTTATTGCGTCCTTTATCCAGCTTAAACGGAAACTTACTCGTTGCACTGCCTTCTGGATCTCTGTATCTGGCGACTGAGACTCCTTGAGGAGCGTCAGGATCTGTTGCAGACCTTCCGAACGCGGCTCCCAGCTCATTTTTTCGCGTTTTCCTTCACCTTGGCCGAGTTAATTCTTTTCGCCTCGTTTTTGCCTTTTCACTCTTATTTCAACTGGTCCAACACGCTCTCCCGATGGCCACAATCCACCTCTTTCGCTTTGTGTCTTTTAAATCTAGTTTTAGCTCGCCTTTACAGCGCAATTTTACTCTTTTGTAGCACAAGATTTTTATTTTCTGGCGAATTAAAAAAATCACATTTGTGTGAAGAAAAACGTTTGACGTTTAGTGCGAAAATGTGCGGGATTTTTGAACATTTTCTATTTTCTCTAGTTCTTTTGTTTACCTTCTGGGTGATTCATAAAACCCTTAAAGTACTTATCCGCCTGCACTACTTCATAATCCATATGAACGAGATATAAAGAAAATTGTGTAATATTTGAAAATAAAACCGTTTTTCGATAATAACATCAAGAAAATTCGGGATTCATGCCATGTGAAATGTTTCAAATGAGTTTCTTTGAATAAGTGTCAAAATTAGGTAAAGGAATTGGAAATTTCAATGCGCCCCAGTACTGATCCCACCAAATGGAAACCCCGTCAGACTTATGGGACACCGTCATTTAGGTACCGGAATTACTTTGCTACTGGTGTTATTGTATTTGGTGCCCTGAGCTGGATGTTATTCGAGTAAGAATTGCTAGGTTAAGAACAACAACAACCATGTTTCATAACAAACATTGTGATTTTCAGAATTTTGCCGGGAACTAGTAGATTGCGAAATTATGCGTTAAAGAATATGGTCGAGACCGAGGAGGAACGAAAGCGTAAAAAGGAAATATTCTCTCCATATAATAAGAGTGCAGCAGATGTAGCAGAAGAACTGGCAGAACTGAAGCAAGGTAGATCCGAGATATGAAAAGGAACAAGTCTTCTAGTCGTCTAAATTTTAATAAATTACAAAAAATGTAAGGCTTAATAAACTATATTAGTTATAGAACAAGCTAATGTTGTTTCCTTCATTCCCTTTTAGCAACAATTCGTCTCAAATTACCAAGTTTTTCTCCCAGAAAAGTGATGGACAAAATTCACCAGTGAGTCAAATTTCAGAAAAAATCCCAGAGGAAGAACCCATAAGTGATTGTAATGGTAATAGTTCTACTGAGTCAATTGTTAAAACAGAAGAATCTAGTTCAGATGTAAATGATATTCTTAAAGACATAAATAAGATCAAAATTAAAAGAGATCCTTCGGAGAAGTCTGTGATTTCCCGTTTCTTTGACAAAAAAGGTTCCAAGATGAACGACAGTATAGACGATTTCCAGGTTAAGGCCCCTGTCAAACGACCACCGGCTCCAAAACAGTACAAACCAAGTAAAAGATCCAAAAAACAGCCCGATATAAGGAAAGTTTTAAAAATAAATCCGAATCTTGTCTACAAAGAAGAGGCTCTTTTCAGTCGAATGATAGCCAAGAAGAGTGCAGAAAATCAGATGGATGGAGATGAAATCCAGTTGGCTGTGGCTCTATCTCGATCAATGACCGAACAAACGATGGCTGAAGTCGAAATAATGGAAGAAGGATTGAGCAATAAAAAAACTGAACCGAAAAGAAAAACCACAAATGCCTCAACAAACAAAAAGACTCTCAACGTATACGATTTACTTGGTCTAAAGGTGCCAACAAAACGAAGATTCAATAAGTCTAGTTTATTAACAAGGCGGGATCCAGAGCAACAAAATCAAATGGTTGCGAATAGAGTAGAACAATTTTTGGAAGAAAATTTAAAGGAATTTGTAGATAATTTCCAGGGTCAAGATCCTTTCTTTTTACTTAGTTCTTACCTCTTTGACATGAGAGTCAAACCGCGGGACCATAAATTACTACAATTACAATCCAATGATGAAAATACAGAACATATTTTAGATGAATTTTACATAAAAAACCTAATTGAAACAAGTCGATTAAAATCTGGTTATTTATTAAGAAATTGGAGGAAAATCCCTGGACGATCTCCCTCTCCAGAGCCTGCAAATCCTAAAATAATCACTGAAGACAAGGATGAGCAAGAACTGGAAAAGGAAATTGAGGAGATCAATAAACAATCGAATGCCTTTTTAGAAACATTTGAATGGAAAACTAAATCACCTTCGCCAGATTTGTTCGCGACATCGTCACTTTCGATAAATAATTCCACAGATAATATGAATTCCTCTGTAAAATCAAATGGTAATAATAGAGAAGAATAAATATAAAACAATTTATAGAATACTTTGTTCTTTTCTTTGTAGAATCTGCAAAATTGGATTCATCTTTAAAAATGGCGACGACATTATATTCTGATGGTAATCGTTCAAATAATGAAGAAACATCTTTATTTCACCAATATTCCGATCAGGTTTTATGTAATTTGAGTACAAAAGGCATTTCTAATGAAATAAAAGACCCTGAAGATCAACAAGTTGATGACTCAATAGATGAGATTGATTTAACACAAGACTCTCCTAAACCGGAATCAAGAAACAGTCCAAATCCTTCTACATCTAAAGAAGAATGGGAAAATAACGACTCCAATATAGACATGGACTCCATTGCAGAAACTTTGGAACGCGCTAAACAATTGTTAAAAGAAATGGAGGAAGTAAAGGAGATTCAAGGCGAAAAAAGAAAATGGTCAGAATCTCCCATTCTTCTCTGTAGTGATGAAGAAACAACCAATTTAAAGGCAGAAAATAGTCAGAATCAATCAACAAAATATCATTACGATAACTATGAAACAGATCCACTTCCTGAAACATCAAAGAACAACTTCAAAAGCTCTCAAACGAATTTCAAGGATGTATCAGAGATTTTGTCCAGTGATGAAGAAACAACTAATTTAAGAAAAGGCAATAGTCAGATATCGTTAACAAAATATAATTATGATAACCTCGAGAAAGATCCACTTCCTGGAACATCTCGAGAGAGTTTGAATAATTCACAAACCAATTTGAAGGATGTTTCAGAAATTGTATCTAGTGATGAAGAAACAGCTACTTCAAAGAAAGACAATGGTCAGAGTTCGTCATCAAGATATCATTATGATAACCAGGAGACAGATCCACTCCCTGGAACATCAAAAGACGGTTTAAAAGGTTCTCAAACCAATTTTAAGGATGTTTCGGAGATTTTGTCTAGTGACGAAGAAACAACTAATAAGGAAGATGATGGTCAGAGTTATTCAACAGAACATCACTATGATAACTTTGAAACTGATGTACTCCCTGGAACATCTAAAGAAAACTTTAAAAAATCTCAAACGAATTTAAAAGATGATTTGGAAATTGTTCTCTGTAGTGATGAAGAAGAGACAGATTTTAAAAAAGACGACATTAATAATTTTCTTAACGAATATAATTCGAGAGATAATGAAAGGGATCAAATTCCTGGAACTTCTCGTTCTAGTTTCAAAGCCTCGCAAACTAGCCTGGAAGATATAGTAGAAATTTCTTCAAATTCATCTGATAGTCAATCAGAAAACGTAGAACTGGACAAAGAAATAGAATTCATCAATAGTCCCAAGTCCCAGGATGTGGAAATACCTGTTAAGGAATCAAATGATGAAATAAAACCCCCTAAAACACCAAAATCTAAACTAAAACCGCGTTTTAATCAGGACCAATTAATAATCAAAACCAGATCTGTTACACCTCCACCTGATTATAACAACATGTCCCAAAATCAAATAGAAAGGGAACTTTTTAAATACGGTTTAAAAAACCTTAAAGGAAAAAAGGCGATTCGTATCTTGGAGCATATTTACAATCAACTCCATCCCGAAATTGAATGTCGGGAAGAGGAATTAGACAGTTTGGGTAAGGATTTCAACGAGACGATTCAGAATTTGGAGAATCAATTAGGAATAGAAAGAATTGAAATAGATGAAGAAATAGTAGAACAGCCTTTCAAGGAAGCTCGAGTTAGGCAAACGAAAAAAGTTGCTACTTGTGCTTTACCCATCGAAATAGCCTTCAAGAATCATTTACAGTTTAATCCTGTCGTCCATGAGCAGATTCTTCAATATAAACCAATCGATTTGGACGAATTGCAAACATTCTTTAAATCAATTAACTTGAAATACAATGTTAATGACATTATTGCTTACCTAGACCTCCAGTGCATAACCTATCGGACTATGGATCAAAGAACGCAGAAGAAACCTAAATCATAAGACTAAAGTATTTGTAATTTTTATACAATAATTTCAATGAATTTATACAATAAATAACTAATAATTAATGTTGTTTCTAAATATATCAATTTGATGAAATTTTTTCAAGGAGGTTGTATAATAAAAAAAACTACTGATTTAAAATAGTTATTTGTGCTACATGGGTGTAAAATAAGCAATTTTTGGTTATGAAACGCGTGTGTAACAGGAGTTAGTTTTTCTTCGTCCCCAAATTTAAAACGGATTTTAACTCAAACAGTACAAATTATTTTGTAATTTCCTTAAAAATACACGAAAAACTGTTGAAAGTATTTGCTGTTATATTCCTGATCTATTTAAACGGTTATCGGTCTCTATATGACCGTTATAACATCCTGGATAAAAAAATTGCAATTTATCGTACAAATCCGCGTCAATTTTTTTTCACTTGTGAAATAATAAATCCAAATTTTCACTAGGGTGATAAAATGACAAAATTTCAATTTGAAAATCAAATGACCTTTAAGACATTATGTTGTAAATAAATAAATGTTTACAAATTGTGAACTCTGTGAATGAAGCAAGATTTTCAAATGCAAAAGTCAATGACTGAAGAAAGGGGAAAGACGATATTAGGAAAATATTAAAGACCAGGGATATATAATGTAGGTCAAGTGCGCTACCAACTCAACCATAGACGTACTTTATCTCTAAAAATTTCAAAAGTAAAACACCACTTACGAAATACTCAACGTTTTAATTCAATTCAGTTTAATCTACAATAAAAAAAAAATAATTTAAAAAATAAAACAAAGATATTCTCAATTCATTGTTCATTGTTGAATTTTGTGCCTTGCCTTCAAGTGCTTGTCACGATCTCCTCTTTGGCGGAACTGCTTTGTGCACATGGTACATTTGTAGGGTTTTTCCCCGGTGTGAATTCGACTGTGGTTCTTGAGGGCATCTGCACGATAGAACCGTTTATTACAGACCTCGCATCCGTACCGTCGCTCTCCGCGATGGATCAATCGGTGCTGGTAAAAGACGGAACCCGTAAGGAACCGCTTTCCACAGACTAAGCATTGATAGGGGCGCTCATAAGTGTGGCACTTCCGAACATGATCATTTAGATCAGGACGAATGGTGAATCGCCTTGAACATCCCTCAACTGGACATTCAAACGGCTTCACACCTTGGTGGAATCTCAAATGCTGCCACAAATGACTGGACTGAGTGTACATCTTTCCGCACACATCACACAAATACTGCCTGTTTCGAGACAAAGTCGCTTTCTTCACCCTCTTATTCGTGTGATTGTCGTTGTAATGGATGCAGTACTTCACAAAATTGTCGTACATATTTCCACAAATCTCACAGCCAATCAATAGCTCCTCCGTAAACTGAGAGTAACGAGGATAATAATGGTTTTCTTTATGCCTAGAAAAAAATATAAAGAATTTTTTTCCATAAATTATAAAATTTTGAAATGGTTTTAACAAAAAAATATTATTTTTAAATATAAAATTTAAAAAATAATGAGCATGAAAATAACAATTATAGTTCAATAACTAGATCGATAAACGGGGGTAAGTGCTCACATTCCCTCACACACATTTTATGTGCACAGTACACACGCAAAACAAAAGTCACCCACTGTCGATATTTTATAAAAACCATCCACATTAAGATGTGTATCAGAGCTCTGCGTCGAGAGTCCGAATCGAAAGAAATCGTTTGGAAAAAGGCAACGATCAGAATGAACGGAGAAAAAGCCAAATATAATTTCCGACATATGGCCAGTCTCGTCGAGACCAATTCATTCATACACATTGTGTATCCTCTTTTTCCCACACCCATTGTTGTGTGCAAATGTCGATTTGTTATGACCTTGCCGCAAAGTGGTCAACTAAAGGAGCGCTGGCTCTAGCACGAATTGTATAGCTCATCTAGAATAGAATCATAAATTCGGATTTGCTCTTTGGCACTCCCAAGCTTAAAAGAAGCACAATCAAGTTTTATTGGTTAAAGCTGCAAAAAAGTGCTATTGCGTGTTTGGTCTGGATATAGAACAGTTTACGAAAGCTAAGCTATCGAGGTGATAATAAGATCTCTTTCGATTCGTCTCAACGTAACAGAAGCAGTCAATAAACACAATGGAATGAATCGTAAGCAAGTCGAAAGGAATACATACGACAATTGGCAACATGCATGGGAAAACTTGGAATAAGATAAAGGAATCTGGACAAGAGTCTTGATTCCTCATGTTGAAAGATGGGGTAAATAAGAACACGAGGAGGTAAAATTTTATCTCATCCAATTTCTTAGTGGATACGCGGATACTTTGGAAGTTATCTTAAGAGATTTTAAAATAAAGAAAGTGATGCATTCTGTGGGAAAAATCGATACCTCAGAGTACACGTTTTTCAAGTGCCCAAAATGGAAGAATGACNGATGGGGTAAATAAGAACACGAGGAGGTAAAATTTTATCTCATCCAATTTCTTAGTGGATACGCGGATACTTTGGAAGTTATCTTAAGAGATTTTAAAATAAAGAAAGTGATGCATTCTGTGGGAAAAATCGATACCTCAGAGTACACGTTTTTCAAGTGCCCAAAATGGAAGAATGACCAAGAAGCAATAGTCGGCTTGAAACCAGAGTCGATTGTAAGCTTCGTGATGTCCAGTCCTCAGAATTGGGTCAGAGCGGACAGTTTCGTGCGGGTTATGTTACTAGCCAAGGAACAATAGACAAGCGATCAACATAACTGTTGTAAGGGCACATACGTGTAGAAATACCCCTCCCCGGTAAACACCGCTTATGTTCCCAAGAACCTGGGAGGAAATGTTGATTTACTTGGTAAAATCCTAAGTCACCCTCGCCACCAGCGTGTGTAGTTTGTTGCATATTCTACGAACTCTTCCTTGTAAAATTAATTTTATAAAAACTGTGTGCAAGTGAGGGATACAAGACATATAGTAATTCTTTCTCTATCACCTCGAAAATATGTGACAGGGAAATTAAATATGAGTTTAAAAATAAGATAATTTTTTTATAATAATTTATTTAAAACTGAAAAAAACATGGTAAACCACGGTCGGTAAGCATTATTAAATACTCGGGCTTTCTTTAAAACACAACGCTCGCGACTTTAAAGAAACCTGGTGTTTAATAATTGCTTATCTTATAAATCTAATTATAACTATTATTATCAAAATAAAATAAAAAAACCAACTAACCTGTGATCATAAAGAATGTCCATGGAAGGAAATCCATCAAAGCAGACATTACAGACGTATTCGGTTTGTAGACGAACTCTGACGCCCGCAAAGTCCTTCATATAGGGGCAATGAACTTGCCAGTGCTGTTGGATCTCTTTAATGGAAAGAAGATTCATTTCACAAAGAGTACAAATGTACCCCAATTGAGGATCATGAGTCGCCTCGTGCTTGAGTAGATCCTCCTTCCTCATAAAGACGTAGTCACAAAACTCGCACTGATAGACCATCCGAAGAACAACGGGACGCATCAAAACCAGTTCCCTCTCCACCACTCCTCGGGTCTGACGGATCTCCTGCAAATCGATGACAACCACTGCCTTCGATTCCGATTGCTCATCATTGTTGTTATCAATTTTGGAATCAACTGGTGGATTTATAGCTTGATGCTCCTCAGAATTCAAATGCGCTTCGCAGTTGTCGACAGAAGAAAAGACGCGACCACAAAGTAGACACAAAATGCAGAGATCGTAGTGCAGAGTTTTAGTGGACGGGGTCAGTAAAGTGTTCTTGTTCTCCAATTGATGTTTGCTCATATGGCGCAAGAGACCAGACTTGTGAACAAACTTCCGGAGACAGTGGTGACATTCGTGGGCATCTTTCGAAGAGGACAACGAAGAGGAAGGACCAGCTTGGTAGGTGGGGTCTTGGGACTGACATGATGAAGGTTTAGGTTAGGTTAAGTGAGGAACAATCAATAGAAGTTTACCAGAGAAGTGGTTTTTTTTAAAGAATATGGTATTTTTTTATAATTGTTTTTAAACATTTTTTTTTTAAACAAATTAATTTAAAAAATAAATTATAAGAAAATGGACAGGTCAAATTATTTGCGTTTATTTTTCATATTGAAGTATTAAATAAGGTATTCATAAAATAACCAATATTTTTGCATAATATTGTAGAGCTATCTTCACGATTTAAATTATGAACTTTTCACACTAATGAGTTAAAGTAGTACTTTTAGCCCTTTGATAAAAAATCTTAATTTTGTATTTTATAGGAAAAGAAAAAAAAGTATTTTATGCAAAAATATGTAATTAAATTTTTCAAAAAGTAAACTTATTAATAATTAATAAGCCAGGTGAAAGTTATTAAAATTGGTTTTCAATTTTTTCATCCGGAATAATGAAATCGCAAATAAACACCTCTACTGCTTTGTATATTCATTTTTATTTGGAAAAATTAAAAAGAATACAATTTTTTATTTTTCGCACTAATGAGTTAAAGTATTTCATCCTAATATCACAATTTAAAACTTTTTTATTTTATGTAAAGATATGCAATTAAATTTTTATAAATTTTTAATAATTTTTAATAAAAAAAATCCAAATAAAATTGATTAAAATTATTTACGAATACATATATAATATTTCAATTATGAAGAATTAAATACGATGTTCACTAAATAAGATTATTTATTTTTTTGTACTAGTGCATAAAAGTAGTAGTTTTCACATCATAGCCGCACAAATAGCCATTTTATAATAATATTGTATTGTATTGTATTGTATTGTACAGTTGGACCAAACAACCCATGACTGAGTTATAGCCCTCACTCATATTATAATAATATAATATTTATAATATTTTAGTATAATATTAAATCTAAATTTATATTATTTAATGCTAAAAAATTAAATATTGTAAAGACTAATTATTTAAAACCAATTTGTCAATTTTACAAATTGTTTGTTTTTAATGCTAACTATTCACAATTACTTTTAAAACAAGTTATTTAATAAAAAAAAACGCATTCCTTTTTCTGGTAAACCTATTAAAAAGGAAGAATCAAATGGATTAGCTCACCTTGGACATTGGATAAGGAAGAGTGTTTTTGAGGGTAATTTTCAGCTCTTCTTTAATAAAGCGTCTGATTTTGATGCAGTTCTCCTCCAGTTGAGCGAAACAGGGATGGTTGGTGAGGAAGGAGAGGGGTTCCGCAACCGTTATTTTGTCCGATTCCTCAGATATCAGTTTTTTGTCCTCACCAAAATCACAAACGTGGCTCTGGAAGTCGGTCTGGGAGAAAATGTTGTCACAATTCGCACACTGGACAAAGTACTTGCTGGTCATTAGAATCATCTCCTGATTCGAGTCCGCCAAATTCTCCTGAATTTCGGCCATTTCCAGTCCATTTTTCACCAATTCAGCGCCTCCGTCCTGGTTGAAGCAGATTTCAATGACTTGTTGATTGCTCTGATCAGTCATTTCGGGAGTTTCGCGTGGATAAATTAAATTTTTCTCGCAGTTAACGACGGAAACAAATTGCGGTGAAAATTTGTTTTTCAATTAGAAAAAAGCGCGCGCGCCTACTATGTTTGGAAAACGAAAACAACACAGCCGTTATTAAAGAATTTGTGCAATTTTGTATGAAAAATGTCTTTTCAAGGTTAAAAAGTAAAGTTTTAGTGTGTAATATAAACAGAAAAAACTACTTTTTCAATTTTTCTTCTTAAATTAATTCTTGTGGAGAACATTTTAAATTAAAATTGACATTTAAATGGACAAGTCAGTTTATTAGACACAAACTCTTAATTTGAGGTTATTAAATTGTCACAAACTGTCTTGCCGGCTTATCTGAAAAAATAACAATTGGATTATTTTTTATCATTCAGAGGTGGGTTCCAGCTCGAATTAAGTCCAGTCATCATGCAAAAGTTGGTAATTTTCGGAGGTACTGGTATGACAGGCACTTGTGCCGTCGAACATGCCGTAAAAAGAGGTAATCTTGGAATATATGAAGAAGTCCCAACTTTAACTTGATTTATTTCAGGTTTGAAGGTCCGAATCTTGGTCAGAGATGAGGGTACAATTCCGGAAAGTATTAAGAATGACGTGGAGATCATCAAGGGCGATGTGACCAAATTAGAGGACGTGGAAAAGGCTGTTTCTGGCCAGGATGCAGTTTGTGTCGTTTTGGGGACCAGAAATAACGTGGATCCGACCACTGCTCTGTCCACAGGAATGAAAAACATTGTCACAGCCATGAAGAAGGAGAACCTTAAGAAGGTTTCCGTGTGTCTCTCGGCTTTCCTCTTCTATGAACCAGCCAAAGTTCCAGTCGTTTTCACCCATTTAACAGCTGAGCATCAAAGAATGATGGACATTGTTAAAGGTTCTGGTCTTGAATGGAGGGCTGTGAATCCACCACATATTGCAGGTAATTTAATCGGTTTAAAATACTTTAGTTACTTTAATCGTGAATGATAATTAAATATAATTAGATTAGATATTCTATGAAAATCTTGTAGCTTATCTTCCAAATGATAAAGTCAATAAGAAACTCCCCAATCTTTGGATTAGAATATGAGTCATGCTTTTATCGAATCTTTTTGGATTGTTTGCTTTCCTCTAATGGATTTTAAAGACTTCAGTTTGTTTTATTAAGCTAATGCAATATCAGTTAATTTTTTGCAATTTCATCATAACATTTAAGATTTTTTTTGTCAAAGGTATCTAGATCTACTTTATATTAATTTTGAAATCAAGTTAATTAATATGTATTTATACAACTAGCTAGGTCAACAACTTTATTAAACACTAGAGACTTTTGAATCACGAGTGTAGCGAGTGTTTTAAAGAAAGCTCGTGTGTTAAATTATTGCTTATTGATCATGTTTTATAGAAGATTTTATGCATTTAAAAATAAATTTATAGAAACGTTTAAAAAATAATTGTGTTTTGTAAATTCAAATCTAAAATTAAATTCTCTGTTTTACAAATTATTTAAAGCATTTGTTCTATAAAACGTCTCTTATAGAAAAAATATAAGTACCGTAATATCAATTTAATGTAACTAAAATGGATAGAATATTTTTTATTCCAAATTTAATAAACAAAGCTGTTAATTATTTAGCATATTTACGTCCACTGTTAGTTTTAACTAAATTTCTATTACAGTCGACTCTCGATAGTTGGAACCTAGAAGAGACTAAAATACTTTGAATTATCGAGAGTTCAAATTATGAAGCGGTTCCATTGCTGTTTTAGACTGCTCAGAAACTTTTTAAGAGAAACGGTGGCTGAAGTGCTCCAACAACAAATTTGCAACTTCGAATTGTCGAGTGTTAGAAGTCAATGAGTTTAAATTACCGCGTTGTTTTGTTAAATAGCATATGTTTTTTCGTTCGAATTACCGAGAGCATAAAATTATCGAGAGTCTTCTGTACTTATATTAAAATAGAACATTTTTTATAATTTATTTTACTTAATTAACAAATGAATCTGTTAATTATTTATTTATTTATTGAGTGTTTGTTAG
>JXOV01005522.1:0-13133 GCA_001014945.1 Clogmia albipunctata
TCAATTGTTAATTGTGAAAGATTGGCAAATGCTATTGTGAATTGTTTTTATTCGAAGTTGCTGAACAAATTAAGTTATACCGATTACCCATTAAGTAATTATCTACGTGAAAAAAGGGTCTATGATAATATTATTGAGTGATGAAACAAATGAAAAAAGCTGTTTTGTGCGAAATTGTGGAAATTATCACAAAAGTAAGTTTCTTTGTTTTTTCTTAAAATAAATATAGAAATGGTGTAAATTTTGAAATGTTAGAAGTATAGTCATCATAATATATGTGTGCTGTGGTCATTTTCAATCGAACTGGCTTAAACAGACCCCACAACATCTCAAAAGAACTCTTTATTCAACAATTTTTAAAAGTTAACTACAATTATAATTTAATCAAACTATTTTGTATAGGTGGGATCACCATTATTATTGAACTATGTTCGAATCCATAGAATACTGTCCCTTAAATTATAATTTCCCTACAGATCAATATTTTCGGGTATTTTTAGAAATATCAATATCCCATAGGGATGTTTAGAGTCAAATTAAAATGTTTTTTCCTCGAACATTTTATCGTTCCGAGAATGTGATTGAAAAGAGTAAAGTTTCCTAGAATTCACATTTTCAAAAATTTCAAAGCTAAAAAAATATTTTGAAAAGTATGTCTACAACTCGAGTATATTGATATTTAAAAATAGGTTTTTATTGAATACTTTTCTTAAATTTTACCATTTATAATTTTTTTTTCCAATTTATTTTTCTCAATTTATGCGAATATATTAAAATGACATTTAAATTTCAAATATAAAATTTCAAAAGGTTATCTTTGATGTATAAAATTGAAAAAATATCATTTTATTGTATAAAATGTAGATTTATTTCCTTCAATGTATTAAATTAGATATCGGATAACCCATCCGACAACTATATTAAATGATTAGAACGAATGTTATTTTTTAACCATTTTATTTAATTATACATTAACATTGAAATCAGTGAAGAAATTTAAAATGCATTTGGGCCAGTCTATCGCAGTTGGTTAAGTGTCATGTCGCTACAAAATAGGTTAGCTGGATTCCACTGCAGGTTCGATTTCCCTTCAATTCCTGTCAGGAACATAGGGAATCCCAACTTCAAACCAACGAGTTTTGACATTTCAGTAAGTATTTATTTTTATCTGTATTATTAGTCAATTAAGAGCACTTAGACCAGTTTTAAACGGATCCAGTCAATTCATCCATTTAATTTCTATTTTGTATTTGTGTAAATTTTCAACAAAAAAAATATCATAGTCCTGAACTGTCAAACAGCTATTATCGTCAATTCTATTTGTTCAAATAATACATAAAAGTTTGAATGGATTGCATAAAATCGAAGATATAAATCGGATCTTTCGACTAGTGATTTACTGCTTTTCATAATGGATACTTATAAAAGTCATCATATTCGTAATATATACGAGTATGTTCTGTTTCGGTGGCAAAAACCTGTCAATAAATAGACTCTATATAGAATCATTTGCTCATGATGCTAATAAAATCATAAAAATAACGATTAAAGAATAACTATTCAAATGCCATTTGTGAAAAATCAGTAAATGAATAGATGGAACATTTGAAAACTTTGATTGTGATAATATAATCGATTTATGGAATGAGAATCAGACAATTTGATTGGGTTTAATTCGAACACTTCAAAATGAAACAGTCAAAGAAAATGACAACATTTTCATTGGTACGAGTATGTTTGTTTACTTTTCCTTATAATAATCCTCAACATTACGAAATGTAATATATCATTATGCATTTAAAAAAAAAACATAGTTCTTAAACATGTATAATAAAAATAATAAAAAATAAAAAAATAATAAAATATTAATATTTATAATATAAAATGAAATAATTATTAAAACACACAATCCCCTGCATATGTTATAAGAACTTCCTTGAGAGTAAACAATTGGTTATTCAATGATTGTGAATGAAAGACAAGGCAGAAGACTGACATCAGGATGCAGAATAAATCTCCGCCTGCTCTTTTTTCATGTATTCCAACATCCGTCTGTCTGTGGAGTCGTCGTATGGCGAGGAGGTATTTACAATTTGCCGCGCTAATGATGATGATGGAATTAACACACAATACTGTTCATGTTCGATTGCTTGTAACAAGTAAAAAGAACTGCATCAATAATAATGACGAGGCTGGTGATTTCGAATTGCAGAAATCGAAAAGAATATATTCACGGATGGAGCCTCAGGGCGGATACCTTATCCTTATTTGCAGTGCATGAAGTACAAGCAAATGCTACCTTTTATATTCACCAGAGTGCAGTTCCTTTTTGCGTTCAGTGTGCATGCCAAATGACAGTTGGCTGAGTAATTAAATCAACAATTATTGCAACAATAAATCTTTAGATCGATTTTATAGTTTATTGATACGGATAGTACATGATTTTATGTATTTTTAATTTATACCCTGAATTTGTAAAAGGTTATAGATAGGATGGGTAAACGATATTTTTCCCTTTTTAAAATTAAAACTATATATTGCTGTAATTCCAAGCTATACGTCCTAATTTTGTCATAATTTTTATTTTATATTATATTTTCTTTAAATTTAATTATGGTCCTTTACAGTGAGGCGAAACATTTATATATTTAGAATCATCTTAAATTAAGATGAAAATAATACAAAAAGGATAAGATATTACAATTAAAGTCAATTATATAAAAATTTTGTAAATGACTATTATTTTTAGAATTTTCATGGAATAGTAGTAGTTACACAAAGCTTAGTACACAAGCTTGCAGGTAATGGTTCTTTATCAGTCTTGTTTCATTATTGAACTCGTTGCTCCTCTTCTCCAATCTTTTTTTAGACTGGCAAAGTACATAAATTCTTACCTTACGAATAGTACAATCTATTAGTATTTTATATAAAAAAAAATTACAATCAATATATATCTTATGTCCATTAAAACATTTGTAATATTTTTAATTTTTCATGCAAATTAGTAAATTACATATTATTGTCATAACCCAATATCTACAAATTTATTATTTAAATATTTTTATTTGAAAATTTCGTTGTGTGAGTGTTCCCATCTCACTCTAATGAACATTATCGACTGTAATTAAGAATTTAAATATTTTGTTAGATCATTTCTATCTCTCTCCTATCAATCCAGATTTATTTAAGTGGTGGATCTCCCTCTAATTTGATAAGACAGACTTCACATTGTATCTTAATCGTTCCACAATTTGGAAACAGCCGCTGTGAACGTTTTTATTATTAATTATCGATTAACTGGTATTACACAACAGAATTACACAAAAGTAAAAAGAAATTGTTCTTGCAAAATTTAAGATTATAAATAAGATCATAAAGAAACTGAAAGAAATAAAATTGAACAATTAAATCTAAAAAAAATTGATATAAAACTGAAAGCAGATTACTTTCAATACTTAAATTGTCTTAAAAATGGCCCGAGTGTTTAATATTGCTTAACGACCCTGTTTTATACAAAATTTTAGGCATTTTTTATATAAATTAACACAAAAATTAAAATAAAAACAATCTTAAAATCAAATTTAAATTTTGTTGTCTCCCTAACATTCTTTTCCTTTCCATTTATAATTCCATGGGAGAAAGCTATATCTTATTTCTTTTACTCGGACGTAGGAAATAAAACTTCGATCCTTCAATTATTGTATTAAATTTAAATTGAAACAATCCGTGATGTTCTGTGTGAAAGAGAAATCCGATATGTACATTTCTTTTACAATCCTATATTTAGATTTTATCCATCCGTTTTGTTGTAAAATCATTCACAAATACAGTTAAACCATACACATCGAAACTGACTTCCATATGAATTTGTGGCATTTCTTTTATGGAGGTCACACATTAATAATAAAGAAAAAGCACTAGTGCTTTAAAGAATTCTTTAAAGCACTTGTGCTATAAAACGTCTTTGACAAAACAAATTTTAGTATCATAATATCAATTTTATGCGACAAAAATGCATAATGGCAAATATTTTGTAAGATTCGAAATCTACTTTAATGTTAAAAATTCAACTATAGACAATGCTTTGATACTACATTATTTAGTTTTTTCATTCCTGTATTTTTTTGTATTAACCTCAAATCTCCCTATATCCGCAGAACCGAATGCCATTTTGTAATCAATTCCCGAAAACAATCCACGGTATTAAAGTATTCAAATCCTCTGTGATCCCTTGTTTATTGAGGCAGCTGTGTTTATAAATATAATCCATTGATGGATGCAAATTTTGCTTTTCATTCGCAATTTTCGCGGTGGTAATAATTAAGGTTTTGAGATTCTGTCCGAAGGGAGCAGAGCTTTATGCCCATTTATTACCGGACTATGGCTATTGCCCAGAAGGGAGGAAGAAGAAGGGAGTCGAGGCAGTGGAGAAAAAAGTTAATTGCCCCCGTCTCCCCCTCCTTTTTGCTGAACAATACAGAAAACGCAATTCGGCCATAAACACATCCCTCTCTCTCACTTGCTCTTCATCTGAATAAAAGGTCCACCAGCAGAGTCCAGCGAACATGCGTCCACATAAAAGGCAGGGAATCAGGTACCGGTAACTTCATCTTCAGCTCGGGAAAAATGCAACAACGACAAAATTAAGGCAGACAAGCGAATCATAAATAAGCCCCAAACCATTTAATCCTGCTCTGCTCTCCCCCTCTCTCGCTCGCTCGTCAATTGCAGAATTTGAGGGAGTTGGCTGGTTACTGTTGATGCTTCTGCGGCTATCGAGTCCCTCGTCTTTCGTATATGAGCTGCATTGCACTGGCCGAGATGCTCCGATGGTGATTATGATTAATGGAACGGAGCGAGAAGAGGAGTCAATTATAATTGCTCACCATTACCCCAAATGAGACGAGGCCGGCGATGTCGTGATTGGTTCCAGGCGCAATTCCTTCCTGGAAAACTCTCCTCACTCATTCACAGTCATTCACTTTCCGCTATTGACGTTTATCGCAAACAAATTAGACCAGAAGTGCGTTTTGTAGACAAGTATCTTATTACTTTGTTACGATTTGTGACTATTGACAATTGAGGGTAATTATTACTCATTGGAACTATTAGCGAGTCTTTAAAAATAGAAATGGTTCAGCAATTTCTATTTTAAAGTGCACTTTTAGTACATTTCGATACAAGTGGTGAAATAGAGGTTATTACAGCACGAATTTACCATGTATTTTGACGAGCACAACGAGTTAAAATAAGTAAATGTGTGTTGCAATAATCGATTTCGCATATGTTTCGAACGCTATTTTGTGTAATTCTGAAAAAATAATAAATCAATCGATAATTAAAAATAAAAACCGATTGCAGCGGTTTTTTCAAATTGTGATCACAATGTGTGTTTATTAGAGTGAGATGAGAATACTCACATCGAAATGGTTTTGACAACAATATATATTTTCATTAAATTGGTGACAATTTTCGTGCAAATTAATTAATTCAGCACTCCGTGCAGAAAAGTAAACTATTACAAAACCTATTTGCGTGGAGAAAAGTCTACTTTTCGATACGGAATTGCAC
Organism: Clogmia albipunctata; assembly: GCA_001014945.1. Classification (NCBI taxonomy): domain Eukaryota; kingdom Metazoa; phylum Arthropoda; class Insecta; order Diptera; family Psychodidae; genus Clogmia; species Clogmia albipunctata. Next base: position 5,572 of record JXOV01005522.1, read on the forward strand.
AAAATATAATTTAATTTTATATTTGTAGTATTTCAATTCGATACTATATTAAAAAGAAATTAAATAAAAGAGAATTCTAAAAGTTTATTTAAACCGTTTAAATTTTTTTAATAAGATAAGCCTTTTAAAAAACTTATGAGAAAAGAGCAATAATTTTAAAAATATATCATTTTTTAAATATATTTTATTACAAATTTTCATTCCAATTTTGCACATCTTAATTATCCATAAATTCCTAAAATACTGTGAAACCTGTTCTACGGATGCTTCTAGGGTTATATAATATTAATAATAAATATACCTTTCAATTCCTGCAAGGACCATGGTGATCTCAACCTAAACCAACGGGTTGATATTTCCGTGACTATTTGTATAAAATTAAAAAAAAAATGGACGGATTGACTGGATTCGTTTCCAATTGGTCTAGGTGCTATTAATTGACTACTAACACACTGAAAACAAACAATCACGTAAATTATAACAAGCGATGGTTGAGATTAAGACTACCTCCAATTCCGCAATGGAATGTAGGGGGAAAAATTTATCTTTTTATAAGTAATTCATATACAAGAGATTGCTTTTCTATTAATTTGTGTTTCATAAACGTTTGAATTACTATCAAAGTTAATTAAGAATAAGGTTGTGCCGATTTTCTTTTGAGATTTTGTGACAATATTATTATCATAGACACTTATTTCACGTATCTAATTACTTTAAAAGTCTTTCTTCACTCAATTTAAAATTTTCTTCAATCATACAAAAAAACAAGTTTGATAGAAGAGGGGGATGACGTCATCACCCTAGTCGCTAGTCAGATTATTACAACAAACAATTAGAATAACTTAATATGTTCAGCGACTTTAATTAATATGTGAAAACAGGCAATTTTTATTTACTAACATGAAATTCAAAAACAATTTTTTTAAAAGCCATAAAAGAGTTTTTTCGTCGTGTTAAAATTCGCCTTGGGCTCAAATTTTCACACTTGTTTCCGTATTAAAAACAGCTGAGTTTACACCTTTGTAGATATCACAAAAAAAAAACTATTATACACAGTATCAATTTTTTCAGCTTTTAAACAACCATTAAAATAATAAGGGAATCGGACCAAAATTAAATGCGAATAAAGTTCAAAAAAGCAAATGACAAAATTTACAAACTTTTATAGAATTCGAATATTTAATTACCAATGATAAACGTAATATGAAAAATACATAATTAAATACGTACGTTTATCAAGGAGTTCATACAAGAAGCAATGGCTACTAAAATGTTAAGATTTTTCAATAGAATTGTATAAATGTTTCAAATACAATATAAATATTAAACGGACAGCGATTTCTTTATAAAAGGATTTAAAAACTCTCAGAAATACTAAATTAATGGATATTTGCTGTTTTAAAGTAAATTTTTACTCAAAAAGCGAGAACATTTTCGGAAGCTTTTTTCACAATTGAATTTCTAAGATGCTAACTTGAATTCTATACCATAAAAGGCCTTTCAATATCTCTAATAATTGTATCTTTAAGTGCATCAAAAGGATTGAATTTCTTCGAATCCTCTCATTAAAATTGATCTGCACTTGCAATTACAAAGCCAATTCAAATCTGGCATTCATTTCGAGTAAGAGACTTTGATTGGAGGACCAATTTGCGGGTTTTTGGCAAAAGGCATATGGCGTGGTGACCGGAGGGCCACAATCCAATCCGATTCCCTTTCAAGTGCAGTGCAAAACTATTTGCAACAATTCAGGCTCGGGCTCTGTTCTGGGTGCCAAGAACAATTGGAGTCATCATCAGCTGCAGAGAGGGAGAGAAATGATGATCAATTGAACACGATTTCCCTTTCCCGGTTCGGTTCGGATCCCAATTCACGACTGTCCTCGGGGCTCGGCTCTTTTCGGATTGCTGCTGCTGCTCGAATTCGGCGAAATTAAACATAATGCGAATTTGCGAATTGTGCGCTCAAATAACAACAATTCAGGGGCATTGTTGCCGTGTTATTAGCCTTCGACAATCGCCCAATTGCCAGCCTCCCTTCTCTAAGGCTCCCAGGCCAGACACACCACAGTTCATCTCATCCCACCGCCGCTGCTGCTGCTGCTGTCCAATCTCAGCATTGAAATCTCCCTCAATATTATAATAATAATTGGAAAATATCCGTATATTCTTTTTTGACGATGATGACGGTCGCCAATTTCTTTCGGTAACGATTTGCCAGCAAATTCGCAAAACAATTACCCCCGCAACCTTTAGAACAATAATTGAATATAAATGTTGTTCGCCAAAAGAAATCCAGTCCCAATTCATAATAAATCTACACCATGTGGTGGATTTTTAAAAGCAGTCACTATTTTATCTTTTGAACATATTTTTATAATAAATTGTATTAATAAAAGGGACAGAGACATACATTTAACATAATAAACGACTAAAAAGTTGGTTAAAAAGGAATTCCGTCCTAGTCCGGGTTTGTAAAAATAGCGATCTTATCTAAAAGTTTATAAGAAATTGGGTGGTCCAGAAGAAAATCAGGAGAAAGCAAAGTTATATATCGCGGAAATGTAAATTACACAACTTACTCCTATCCATATTTGTGATAAACCCTGAACAACGGCAACTGAAATTTTAGAAACATTTTTACACGACACAAATACTAGTTCACACTTCAATAGTTCTAAATTAAAACTTTTGTAATAATTAAAATCAATCAGGATCCTATGTGCACAGTATTTTAAAGAAAGGATTTCCTTTTGAATTTTAATTCACAAGTCAAATTCGAGTTTAAAAATTGGCCACTAGATAGCGAACGTGTCGATTTGGACGCGATGCGTGGAGGAAACTGTTCGAGCAGATGCTATGATGACATTTGGGAGTCTTATTCTCCAGCTATCCCAATCGCTTACACAAAATTCGATCTAAATACATTGTAAACATCACTTCTAACCATATTTTAAGTCTTGATTTAAGTATATTATATAGCCATTGGCATGAAACAATAAAGAAATAATAATAATACGAAAATAAGGTAAGAGACACAGTCAAAGACGGTAAAGATAGTTAGTTTTTGTATGAAATTACCATGTTGTGCTTCTAGGTGGCGCAGGATTAATATTTTATTAAACAGGGCCCTTGTTTCTTCTACAATTTACATGGTATAACACAATTCTTATATTTTCTATAACTAAAAATTTAACGAATTGACTGATTTGTTTATTTTTCCAATTTCTGTAGAAAAACGATTATTAATATAAAATTTTATAACAAAATATTTCAAAACTTTGATTGCTTTTGAAATTTATTTTTCAAAATTTAATAAACCTCTTCACTAAACATCTCTTGTGACAATCGAGTTGAATGACCAGATTTAGGATTTAGTGCTGTGAACATTAACTTGGTGTGTGCAATACACACCTGAACCGAATTCTTCTTCTTCTTCTTCTTCTTCTTCTTCTTCTTCTTCTTCTTCTTCTTCTTCTTCTTCTTCTTCTTCTTCTTCTTCTTCTTCTTCTTCTTCTTCTTCTTCTTCTTCTTCTTCTTCTTCTTCTTCTTCTTCTTCTTCTTCTTCTTCTTCTTCTTCTTCTTCTTCTTCTTCTTCTTCTTCTTCTTCTTCTTCTTCTTCTTCTTCTTCTTCTTCTTCTTCTTCTTCTTCTTCTTCTTCTTCTTCTTCTTCTTCTTCTTCTTCTTCTTCTTCTTCTTCTTCTTCTTCTTCTTCTTCTTCTTCTTCTTCTTCTTCTTCTTCTTCTTCTTCTTCTTCTTCTTCTTCTTCTTCTTCTTCTTCTTCTTCTTCTTCTTCTTCTTCTTCTTCTTCTTCTTCTTCTTCTTCTTCTTCTTCTTCTTCTTCTTCTTCTTCTTCTTCTTCTTCTTCTTCTTCTTCTTCTTCTTCTTCTTCTTCTTCTTCTTCTTCTTCTTCTTCTTCTTCTTCTTCTTCTTCTTCTTCTTCTTCTTCTTCTTCTTCTTCTTCTTCTTCTTCTTCTTCTTCTTCTTCTTCTTCTTCTTCTTCTTCTTCTTCTTCTTCTTCTTCTTCTTCTTCTTCTTCTTCTTCTTCTTCTTCTTCTTCTTCTTCTTCTTCTTCTTCTTCTTCTTCTTCTTCTTCTTCTTCTTCTTCTTCTTCTTCTTCTTCTTCTTCTTCTTCTTCTTCTTCTTCTTCTTCTTCTTCTTCTTCTTCTTCTTCTTCTTCTTCTTCTTCTTCTTCTTCTTCTTCTTCTTCTTCTTCTTCTTCTTCTTCTTCTTCTTCTTCTTCTTCTTCTTCTTCTTCTTCTTCTTCTTCTTCTTCTTCTTCTTCTTCTTCTTCTTCTTCTTCTTCTTCTTCTTCTTGTGTCTCTTAACAAGGACATAACGTAATAGTGTTTTTTCTTAGTTATTTTTATATACCTTTGTTTTTTAATTTTCTAAAATATCTAAAAAGTTGTTAAAAGGAACCATTTTATTTAAACTAGAAAAATCTACAAGAATAACATAATATTCCAAATAAAAATGTAATTGGAGTGTTATTGACTTTGAATAACTTTCTGTCATCTGATCGCTCTTAAAAGAATGGTCCGGGGTGTGCATTTTTCCTATGTACTTCTGAAATATTTGTTTGAAAGGAAAGAAACCTGGGTCTATTAAAAATTAAATTAAATAATAACAAAGTACGACGGGGATCTACATATGAGAGGAGAGCGTGCATACATATGGCAGGAAAAAATCGTGATAAAGCGAGACCGCCGGAGGACATCAGGAGGATTTGTTAGGAGAAATGAAAATTCCGCGCACACACAGAGCCCCACAATCAGAGCGCACAGTAATGCCAGTCGTCGTCAGTCTCTCTCTCGTTTTATAAGTATTCCAAATTGGAAAATTAAAATAATTTTTTCCAGCATATCTTTTTAATGGACGACTACGATGATGATGATTCCGAGCAGCACATTTTCCTGATTGCATTCCGATCATTTCGCTGAAATTGAGCATCGCTTAGCTGATGATAGACAAGAGGGGGAGTGAGAGAAGGGGCTAGAGGGGGTGTTGGAGACCAGGAAGGACTCGGGCGCTACTGATTGGCCACCGACAGTAGCCACAGCGAGATTGAGAGACAGAGAGGAGTGGGAGTGGGCTGCAATCGTGAATTTGCATAATTTCCCATTCCACTAATTGACTGGGAACAGACTGATATTCGATTCCGTGATTAGAACGGATTTGGAGAGCCAATTATTGACCGTTTCCATAGCACCCCAACCACCGCAACTCTCGCAGATCAGACTACTATTATTCCATATAGAGATGGAAGCTGTAATAGGTTTCGATTTCGATTATATTGTCAAGTGTTTTGATCTCTATTCAACTTATTTTTGCAAAAATGAATTTAATTGCTATAGAGTATACAATCGTTTTGCATAACAAAAATTATTATTTACGAAGATATTGATATTTATAATAATAAAGCATCGCCATGAAGAAATGACAAATTTATGGCTGGAATTATATTTATATTTTTATAAGGCACAAATACTTCTACACAAAACAATAGTTTTAAATCAAAAATTTTTAAAACTCAAACTTAAAGAAGGTTCACTAAAAATTCTGTGAACTGTCATTATTTTTTTGACGACGATTTTCGGCATCCTGTTTCAATCGTATTTTAAGGATAAAATTTCACTTTGAATATCAAATGATCTTCTTTGTTGTAAATAATAATAAATTGTTATTTCTGTGAATGACGCAAGTTGTTTACTAAGATTGATTTTGAATTGGAGTTTTCAGTCACAAACACATGTAAAAATAATGGAAAAAAGGAGAAAAGATTCAATGTGATTTTGACTGATTTGTCTGAAATTTTTCTTCTTGGCGATGCTTTATTATTTATTGCTTTTCTTACTTAAGAATATATTTTATATTTATATTTAACGTCATCTCTATTATTATATGTATTTAATCTTGAGATAATTGAATAATCTATAATTTGGGCTACAATTCAATAAAACTATATATAAATAGAGTAACTAATTGTGCATATAATTAACAATAATCCCATCCTCTAAAGCGTCCAAATCTATATTGCCCTAATGTGAGGTGCTGATTGGCTGGTCCAATAAGCACTTTTATCCTATCTCATCTTAATCCTCAAGTAATATTAAAGAAATCAATACTTTATCAAAAGCAACAAGTTAACTATTTTTATATATGAATAAGGGCTATAATCACCCAGCGGGTTCTTCACCCAACCTACCATACCATATAAATAGAGTAAATTAGATTTTACTGACTAATGAAGGCTTTTTAAACCAGTCAAAATAATATTTATAATGATCCAAAGTAGGTTCTTTAAAAAGTACATCAAACTTACTTTTTAAACAATTATAGACTTTAAGTTTTAACAGATCACAAATTGTTAAATGAATTCAATTTTTTATCTATGTGACTTTATCTTTTAAAAAAACTTATAGTTCAATATGCTTTACAGTTATAAACAGAAAACTTATACTCTTTTAATCTATAAATCACATTCTACTAAAAATATACGTATATAAATGTTATGCCATCATTTAGCTCCTTTCAGTTCTTCTAAGGAAAATTTTCAGTCTCAATCTCAACCAAAGGGTTTTGACTTTTCATTGGCTATTTGTTTTCATAAGTCAATTAATAGCACCTAGACTGGCTGTAAACGATTCCAGTCAATCCGACTAGGCCCGCATTTGATCCCATGCCTCCGAGGAACCAATCTAAATACAATGTTCAATACCTGCATACAAATCATTAATGTTACAATGTTACAAGTCCTTTCGAACAAAATGTTTCTACATTTTAAACAATATTCACATTACTCTCATTTCTCTTTTATATTGAGCTACAAGGATAAGGGTGTTAAGTTGTCAGCTAGTATTCATCGTTTCCGATGTAAGATAAATATATTTTCTTGTTTTCGCCGAACTAGAAGAATATGATTTAAAAAGGACTTTTATGCATTATCTTGCATAAAATTTGTTCTGTCAAAATCGTTTTACTCGCATAGCGTAAGTACTTTAGAGAATTTAACCACTAGTGCTTTTTCTATAATATTAAAGTGTTACTTCCTAAAAAAATTCACATGAAATAAACTTTAAAAATTTTCCCGTCATAACGGTCTAAAGACCGTTCAAATAAATTTGAACAATTTTTTACTATTTTAAGGGCCTGGATTTAAAGTTTATCAGTTTTTATTTCTCAAAATGGCGCCGAAATTTTAACTTTGAAACAAACTTATTCGAGGATTTAGGATTTTCGCCCTAGTGAAATAAAAATTCTAAATTTTCAATCAGGGCTTAAAGTGAAACATTACGAAACTCAAAGGAATAAGTGCACAAAATTTTTATTAACATCAGTTTCCTTGTGTATGGTTTAACTGTATTTGTGGATGATTTGTATTACCATTTAAATTTTTTAATTAAAATGCGCATGTAGGACTTCTCTTTCTAAGAAATGGTTTTGTTAGTGAAGACAACTATTTAAATTGAAGAGTAAAAAATACTTTTATGCATTTGATGCGTTCAAAGTAAGCTTTTGTTCACTCATAGCATCCATTCAAAATGAGTTTTTCTTCTCTAG
>JXOV01005523.1:0-10782 GCA_001014945.1 Clogmia albipunctata
TACAAGACAAGCAGATTTTGCTGGTCTCTGTACGGGATCACCTCATTAGAGTGAATAAAATAACTAAACGAGGAAGTAAGTGTATTGTACGAACTGTTAAGCGAGTTTTTCATTGTTTCCAAGTAAAAAAAGGATTTTACATCCGAACAGTCTCTTTCCTTACTTTTTTTAGAAACTAATTTTTAAAAAAATTTGGCATTACAAGGGCCTAAGGATACTATCGGCCTGGATTAAAAACCGAAATATCGAAGGTTGATAATCAAATTTATTTCAATTAAAGGGATTATTAAGTATATATTTTAAAATGAAAATAAATTAAGTGATTTGTATTAAATTTTAATACGATGCGAAAAACAATCTGTTGGGACTTTTGAAGGTAATCATTTCAATTTATTTATTAATCAATAACTCCGGAAATGCTCTTCAATTTAGAAGTCTCTTTTCATGGCCGAAGATGTTAAAAACAAGGGTTCAGGGAAATTAATTCAATAACACAAGGAAATTGGCTGAGAGGATTTTTTGATTATTTTATCTATGTTATTTTATGCATTAATTTTTTGACCTTGCAGAAATGATTTCTATAATATAAATATTTTAAAAGATTTATCCGAATTTAGACAATGTTTGAAATTATTTCTTTAGGAAAATAAAAAAAAATAAAACTTGACATTTAATTTGTTTAAATTTAATTTTTAAAATAGAATTACGTCATAAAAGTTGAAGGAAACTCAAATTATTTTCTCATATATAGATGGTGAAAGAGATCTGAATCTCACTTTAATTTATTGGAAACATTATTTTTGGACAACTTTATAATAAAAAACAATAAAAACAGGGTCAAATTATAAATAAAGTTATTGTTCTTAGTATCCAAAAGTACACTATTGTTTTTCAATGGATCCGAGTGAGTCCAACATACGTATCGAATTCAAACCAAATATTAAACAAATTAAGCACATCACTAATTGCAAGATAATAAAATATTTTCCTACCAACACTTAAATTGAATTACAATATTTCATTATCAAACAAGTTTCATTCATAACTGTCCAAAAATTATTTAATATTTTTATATTAACACGGGTTAAACAAATTTAATTTAACATTTTATATAGAAAAGTTGTTTCTTTAATGTATATGAGTTAGCTATGTCAAATTTCGACACTTTCAAGTATAAATGATGACTGGTTTCTTTTTAAGTATCGAATAAAAATTATGTGATATTGAATTTTTCGAAATGCTTTTTCTATGTAATTTGGTCATAGATTCTCGATTTCATAGCATTTGGAATAAGTATCAATAACAAATACTATATGATTTAACTATGATACTATAAAAAAAGTAATCAGTAATCATTTATATCGATATCACTATTATAAGCGTATACTTTTAAACCCAATTCTTTTAATTCAATACACTGCATAAAAGTTTTGGGTACCCGCGGGTTGCCTAAAGCAAACACTTTGGACATAACTACTTGCGATTATTAAATGCAATCATTAAAAAATTGCAACGTATTTCATTATTTTAAACAGAAAAGAAAACTATTGTGCGTCAGATTTATAAAAATGTGCATATATAAAATATATACTTACGGGAAAGAATTTTCACCGGAATACGTTACCTTTTTCAGTCGCCGATTTTCTCAAATCCCGATGAAAGAGAAATCTTAATTGGTTCTGAAAAAAAGGTTTAATCAATTTAGTCAAAAGTTCTGTGTGTGTTCGTGTAAACTAAACTCGCGACGGACAGTTGGATGTTAATTTATTTACGGCTGAGAATAGATTGAAGAGTTACAATTAAATTAGCGCTAATTGCGCTTTGCAAAAATGAAAGATGCTTATTCGACACAGTCGTAGGGAAGAAGAGAAACAACGGGGGTCACGAATAAGCAGGGAAGAAGTCGCCGCAAAAACTGTCATTGAATCTGAGCCCGTCACAATATACTGGAATGTAAGTGAACGAAGAAAATAAAAATAAACATGTGTAATTTGAATTAAAATTATCAAAGTTGATTTTAATTTATGCTTGTTATAATTTTATTAAATAAAGACACATTTTTATCTTAGATGAAAAAGAACAGTTGCTTTAATGTATATTATTGGATCCTAGATATTATCTTATTATATAAACTAAAATCATTTTCAATTTATTGGTATATGTACTTTTTAAAGTTTTTCTTCCAATTTTAATTTAAAAAGCTTACTTTAAAACTGTTTTAATTTAGTTTTCCACCCACCTTTGCCAAAAACTGATACACGTCTGTTTGCTTTAGATAATTACACAATGAATGGCAATAAATGTTTGCTAATGGAAAATTCGTTCGCTGATGACGTGAATTCTGGTGCTGGTGAAAATAAACAGCCCTGAATTAATGTGGACAAACATGTGACAGGTAATGAGGAGCCTTGATTGAATGTCGTTCACCCGGTTTCGTTAACAGTTGTTCGCCTCGCAAAACTGTAAAAGGGAGTAGAGTGACGTAAGAACTCTCGGTCCAAGATAAGGCACGTTTATGACTCCTTCCGGTGATTTACCTTAATTTATTTAGTGCTCATTTAGATGGCATTATTAATAAATATTATTAATATTTATAAATGTTAAGTGGGAGTTTCAGTAATTATTAAAAGGTTTACTGTTTAATGTTTTGAGGTGGGAAGAGATAATTAATAAAATGCCCTTTCTTATCACTTAGAAGAGTTTAAGCTGGAAATAATAGTCGTATTTTGCTCTTAAATAAGTAAAGAGACCCATGGACTCTGGTGAATATTTATGAACTTTACTATAAAATATTAGTTTGTTTTAAAATATTAACATTAATTAATCTAGTTTAATTCAATATGGCTTTAAGTTTTCAATTCCAACGACTTGAAATATAATATATAAAATTAAAATGTATGCTTATTATATTAACATCTAATTATTTCATAAAAATATATCTCATTACAGCGGATTAAATAAAATTTGACCTTTTCGTGTCTTTGAAAGTGTAATTGATTTATTAAATTAATAGCGAATAATTAGGTCTAAAGCATGGGTATTTCAAAATAGATTTAATAACATATTTTCTGTCTGTATGTAAATTTAAAATGTTCAAAAATAATCTCCATTATTTGTTCAAGGCGTTTGTAGAAATTTTAGAAAATTAGTTTTCTGAAGCTCCATGTTACTTTTAAAATGTCGTAAACTATAACTGCAATTTAAATTGTTGCATTTAATACTACCTTACGGTTCATTTTATATCTCAACAAGATAACGGATGCAATTATTAACTGTTGGGCATACATTGCAATTAATTTATAGCTCTTAAATTCTGAAAAGCGAATAAGGTTGGTAAATATTTAATGAAAATTTATAATAGATTATTTAAGAATAGTGTTTAAAACTAAAATTTCTAATCGTAACTATTTTAAAATGTAAGGGGCTATTAAAATAATAAGCCGTGTGAGAGTTTCAAAGACGACATACATATACATAAAAATGCTTATCGGGTATACTTTATACAAGATACAATTATTTTTTTTGATTTATTAGAAAATATTACATTGTTATTTTTGTTGTTTTTTAAAATTATGTTCTGATGGAGATCATTGTGGTTTTTGTTTCTCTCTTGCACAGAGGAAATATTATCTCATTTATAATACGTATACTTTAACTTCGCAGAACAACTTTTTTTAGAAAGAAATTGGTAGGGCCCAAAAGTATTATTTTGTATGGTATGGTAGGTTGGGCACAGAACCCGCTCGGGGATGATAGCCCTTACTCATATATAAATAAATGAATAAGATCATTATCCAGATGTACGGAAACGTGTCATTAGGTGTATGGTGGACAGTCATACGCCCCTCCACGTAATTCGCTTTAGTTCTCCCTCCCTATCACAAAGGCTGGCCCTATTGCTATAGATATATAACAATGTTTAAAAATTATTTTTAAGTGTTAAATGATGGGCTAGGATAAAGTGTTTATTGGGCTTGCCATTCGGCACCGCACACTAGGGCAGTATAAGCCTAGCCACTTTTCAGAAGAGGTTTAATGATAGTAATTTGGATATTTAGTATGTATTAAATCAGTTAATGATGGTAAATGGAAAGAGGATAGGATTTGTAGGGAATAAACAGTTAAAAGGTAAATTTTCGATTTATAGTCCATGTAAATTATAGCCCTTATTAAGAGTAGGAATTACACACTTATCTGACATTATTGGGTAAAATATAAACTAATAAATACTTAATTATAATAAACAAGTTATAACTTCGATAATTGTAAAAAACAAGCGGGGAATTCACTCCTGAGTCATAGACATCACTGATTTCCAGATCTTAACACACTCAGCGCTCCAGATCAGTCGGCAATCATCATTTTAAGTAAAATTATTATTTATTATATAAAATTTTTATAAAACCCAAATTCAAATATTTTGATAAAAAAATGGTAAGTTTTTGTAGTGGAGTCGCCTGGTTGACGAAAATTGATCATTATGAACTTTTCACCATACCAAATCTATCGCTATATTGAAAAGCTATCTTCTAATGACACAACAATCATTACCGGTTTGAGTCCATGCCCTATCCCTAATTCATTAATAATTTACAATCGAGAGATTAGCACCGTGAACAAATGATTCTATGTTAAGTCTATGTACCCGTATTGACAGGTTTTTGCCACTGAAACAGAACACACACATACTAAAAAGAAGACCATCCCTGTCAAAACTTTCCCCTGTATCCATTTTTTGAATGGCAGAAAATTACTTGAAGAAAGATCTGGTTAATCTTTTCCATAAAAATGCATAGAATTTGCATCCTAGGTTTGAGTCTGAGTCAAACAATACGATAATAGTTGTTTATCTGTTGAGACTGGGGATATAAATTAATGAGCTTAAAAATCGACAAAATTTGTAATTTTAAATTTACAGTTACTATTTTCCTTGAGAACATTTAAACTTTGTTAATTTTCTAAATCTTTATTATAATTTCTTTTCAAAAACTACATTTCCATAAATCTTTATAAAAAAACTTAAAAGAAAGGTGATCTAAATTCGAAATCTTTAATTAATGCGTTAGAGCTTTTTCGTGTTATCCTTTTTTAACATATATTCAGCTCACAATATCCACATAAATCGCATTAAATCATATTTAATGTTTTCATTATGCATTGTTTTAAATTAAAACCTCAATATTAAACTTTTACGTCTTTCAATTTAACCTACGCAACCACTTCCCTCTCGACAACAATTAAAATTCCACATAATAGGAAGCAGCTTTAATTGCCTATTTCAGAAGTTATGTTTCGCTTTATTTCCCCTCTTATGTTTCCTTTTAATTACCGCTTTAAATCTTCTTAATTGAGAATATCTAATAATTGCACATTTATCGAGGAGCCCGCAGCTGTTCTTCACCGATATAAAAAGCGATTTAAATGAGGCTGTAAACTCGCTCCTAGAATTTCAAGCAGAAGCAAATAACCATAAAAAAGGAGAGGGCTCTTTCTTTCTTTGGGTTTCTCCGAACAGGTAATTGATAAGACATTCACTAATGGCGTCTCGTCTTTGGCGCATAAATTATCCACCACTTTTATTGCAATTTCACGCCCATATGCAAAAACACATGTCGGGGAAGCGCAATTACCGAGTTCTTTGGTTTGGGATCGTAACTGGAAAGTGGAATGGAACAATAAAACGGGATCATAACCAGGGTCGCCGCCCCTTAAACACATTTCCGATTTTGTATTAAGAAATAAAACGCAGAGTTGCAATAATTTCATCTGCAATCGATTCAATGGGGTGTATTACAGTCGGTTCCATTAGAATTGAGTCCTTATTCCAATCGATTTCAAATCTCCTTTGAGTTTTTCAAGGAAATTGATGGGCTCCAAAAGTAGCCCAAATGATAAATGTCCTACAAGCTTTTCATTCTTCAGGTGAAGACAAAGAAAAACGTCTTTTAATTCAAATTAATTAACCCTTGCTCTATTATTATTATCTCCCTTTTGAACCCTTCTCTACGGTCCCTTTTCTAGATTGAATTTGCTCTTTAGCGTGACAGAAAATGAATTATTGAGGGAAGACAACAGGTTTAGGGAATGATTTAGGGATCCTTTAATAATAGCTCGGCACACATACCGCTAGAGGCTTTCTGGTCGACGTGCTTCATTACAACATCGTCCTTTCCTTCTTTTTTCGGTGCTAAAACTCTATTGTTTCATAGCTAGAGCGGAGATGTAGTAACTTTAGATAAGCATTTTGACATTGATAAAGAATTATTATTATGTATTGAACAAATACAGTTAATAAATCTATATGGTAAAAACATAGACTACAATTAAATACGAGTTTTTTTCGGAGGAAAATGAGTAAATAATAATGAAGTTATTTGTATAAAACAATTCAATTCTTTTGTTTATTTGTGAATTGAGTACAAATTAAGAAGTCAAGCAGTTGTTTAAGTGAGTATATTCTGGAATAGTATATTTCGATACAAGTAGTGAAATAGAGGTGATTACAGAACGAATTTAGCGTGTATTTTGACGAACGCTGCGAGTAAAAATAGGTAAATGAGTATAATAATAACCGATTTCACATGTGTATAGAACGCTATTTTGTGCAATTTTGACAAAAATACCAGTTTATCGATAATTTATAATAAAACCGTTCACAGCGGTTTTTAAAATTGTCAACAACAACTCACAATGAAATTTTCAAATACAAATATTTAAATAATAAATTTGGTTTTGACAACAATATTTAATTTCATTAAATTGGTAGCAAGTAAGTATACTGTGTTAATAAGAGAGAGAGGCACAGTTTACGTGTACTCAAAAAAAATTCCCTGCCATATGTGTCATTTTCACATGATTTGATCTAAGGATACAAAAATCATTGAAATAAAATTTTATTTCAAGTTTCTAAAAATTAATTGTATTATAACAAAACAATTAATTAAAAAACATATTTTTTTAAAATTTCATCAAAATTTAATGAAAAAATTCCTTGACAAAGAAAAAAATAAATATCTTAAAATTGGAGCATCGAACCTGTATCCTCAAATTTAAGTATCATGTATTTACCAACTAAGCTATTCAAATCACTGAAGAGAAGTGTTAAATAGTGATTTTTATGGGCATAATTGTTTGAAATCTTCATATCACATTAAAAATTCTGAATGTATGGATTGACTACCGGAGAGAGATGGGAATACCTCTTAACAAAATTCTCAACTTACAATATTTCTAAAATAATGTGTAGAGATTTAGTTATGACAACAATATGTGAATTGGTTACTATTTTGTGTGCAAATTTTGAATTATTATCGCACGCGTGCTGTGAAGTAAAACCGTTATAGAGCCAATTAGCGTTAAGAAAAAACTACTTTTCAATACGGAATTGAACAAAACTAATAATATAATTCTTTGTGATACAAAAGTACTCTGTTTATGTGAAAAAATGAGCCATAGTCGAGATTTATCTTAAAAGTATTTGACGTATACAACAAATCCCTAATAATTTTGATACTAAGGTATATTTGATGTTTTTACAGTAATTTTCGCTTTCGTGTATTAATTTAATTGAAAAGCAATTTTTTAATAAACCCTAGAAATAGAATTGAAATTTAACATAGTTAAACTGTGTTACCTCTTTGTTAATGGACGTTGCCAAAACGTTGATTTCACAACTGAATTAAACGACAAAATCTACGTATTTAATTTTAGTTATTGAAATTTTTAATTCCCTAAATACCTTCCAAAGCCCAAAACAAATAATTTTACCCAAAAATTAACCAAATCCGTGAAGCCATTCTCGACTAATGGCGAATCAAATGTGGTCCAATTCATTTTAATACCTTAAGATACAGAAGTATAAAGAATCGAAAATTATTTTAGGCAAAGATTAACCAAATAAATGTTTTTTAAAAAAAGTATTGGTTTTAGTCAAATTTTTGTTGTCGATTTCTTTAAAAATCACAAAATATTGTATAAAACTCGGTCGAAAAAGCCTAATCTTACAAAAATGCTTTTCAGTATTGTTTCTAGTTATTTCTAATATAATTATTTTACAAAATATTTAACTTATACTGTAGAACAAATGCCAGAATTAAAAATATGCTTATGATTGGTACTTGAACCCAAACCTCTTTAAAACGCAAACACGAATATCACCAAAAATTAGTCACACGGTTAAAAAATACAACTTTTTTAATTTTAATGATTCATTCAATTATTGTAAAATAGAGTTTTTGAATGATTAAAGATGATTTTCGAAGAATTAACTAAATATAATTAAATTAAAAGAAACAGAGGACATAAGTTTAAACAAATTATAATCATTACGAACTGCCTTTGAGAACTAAAGAAACCTTTGTGTCTTTAAATCTTTATAAATTTATTAATTTTGAATATTTTAATATTAAACTTAAAAGAAAAATAAAACTGTATAATAAATTGTTAATCGCATCAAACGTGTTTTAAATTTTGCAAGTGGTTTTGGACATAAAATACATTATAGCGATAAATGCACTTAACTGAACCGTGCAAAATAGAAAGAAAGTCTTGGGAACCACGCTCCGCTATTCAACACATAATTAACTATTAAGCTCATCAAATATTAATAACAAATTTTCGAATGCTTAATTTGAATATTGCACAGACCGTTAACTGAGGACGATGGAATGTTATTACAATGGAAGCCATTGCGGCGCTACTGCAGGTTGTATATAAATTAAAGCATAAGGGCTGTGTATGACGAAGGGGAGGCACAGAATTTGGCAGAAAACGTGAGAAAAATGGAAATTTCTTTTGGTGAATTTCACAATATCCACTTTGAATGGAAATGAGATGATTTTCTTACAGACAAGAAAATAACCCTCCTTCTTCTCCATTATACAGTGAGCGACATTAAAATAAATCTAGGTAACATTTTTTAGCACAAAATGTGTAAAACTCATAAAATGTAGACTACGCTAAGATTTATAATCATTTATGTTGAATGATGAATTTGCGGTTTTTAATAATCGCTATTGAATAATTTTTAATCGGTGGTTGATTATATTAATTTAATAAAGTTGTTATTGTTATTGGTAAGATAAGTCATTGTTAAACACAAGGGTTGTTTTATGCATATTTAAATAAATTAACACAAAAATTTAAAAAAAAAATTAAAAAACACTTGTTTTCTTAAAATCAAATTCATAATTTGATAAAATTTGTTAAAATTTGTTGTCTCCCTCACATTGTTTTTCTTTCCTTTTCTTAATCCATTGAAGGATTGAGAAAGGTATACGTATACTTTGTTTCTCTTACTCACACAAATATCACGTCGATCTTTCAATTAATACGTTTTATTTTTTTTAAACAATCCATGATGATTTGTTTGAAAGAGAAATCCGATATGTTTTTTAAACGTTATATTTAGATTTATCAGATTTANTAATCCATTGAAGGATTGAGAAAGGTATACGTATACTTTGTTTCTCTTACTCACACAAATATCACGTCGATCTTTCAATTAATACGTTTTATTTTTTTTAAACAATCCATGATGATTTGTTTGAAAGAGAAATCCGATATGTTTTTTAAACGTTATATTTAGATTTATCAGATTTAAATTATTCGTTTTGTTGTGAAATCATCGACAAATACAGATAAACCATTAGCAACGAAGCCGATGACGATATAAGTTAGTAGGATTTCTTTCATGGATGTCACATTTAATAATGAAGAAGGGGCACTAGTGCTTTAAAATGTCTTTCACAAACCTAATTTTAGTGTCATAATATTAATATAATGCGTCAAAAATACTTAAAATATTTTAAACAATTCTAATAAAACCATTTTGTTTGAATCTGAAATATGCTTAAAAATTTTGTACAAAAATCAATATTTATCGGTTAATAAATAATTTTCCATATATTTCATCTTGTAGAAAAATATTCTCAATTTAAGTTTTTAAATTCATTTAAGGGTATTACTTCACTTTAGATAAAATTTTTAGAATTTTATTCAAAACAGTTGAATTGACGACAAGCCCTAGTGTTGAGTATGTAGATCATGTCCTGGAGCAGTAAGGATCAAAATAGTTGTTACCTGTGAAGGCTTGATTAGTTAATCGAAGCCAAGGTGTTTAGTAACATGGTATTATGAGCTGGATCCCATTAGGGATAGAGTAAATTATGTGTGATATAGAAATCAATGGTATTAAAATTTCCAAAAAAAAAACAATTTTCTTTTATATTTTATATGTTTCCCAGCACGAATTCTTAGGACTTTTTAAGGGAAAAATCCTTTTATCTTAATGGCTTTCAATCCTTACCAACCCTAAACAATTTTATTTAACACTATATAACAAAAATATCCTTCAATGTGTCTACTAAGCTTTGTAAAAAGATGCTTTTCTTTTGTTTAAAAAAAGCCTCTCAGGTTCATCTATTGGTTACGGATAAATTTCTGAGAGAGTTACAAGAGAATGATTAAGTAGTTAAGTGTTATAATTAGGGTTCTATGTGAACTTAGGTTTGTTGCATAAGTTCACATTAGCTGGTCCGCTGTCTATATATTAGATTTTCATACAATTTTTTGTTAATTAAATAAACATGTGCAATGTCTGTCTGTATGTTCTAGTCGTTAGCGTTTTGGACTTTTACAACCGGCATAGGAACTATTAGTTAAACTATAATACGCTGAAAATATATAGTCATGAAAAGTCTAAAATCTGTTGGTTGAAGTCATGGGGAGTCATGTTCCTTACAGAGCAGTGCTTCTATAAGCTCGCCATGAATTTCCACGTTC